>KK502703.1:0-14431 GCA_000688735.1 Glossina austeni
TATATATATATATATATATGTATATATATATATATATTAAAATATGCAAAAAAAAAAGGAAAAGAAAATAATAATAATAAAAAGAAAAAACAAAAAAACTTTGCGCATAATTTTACTGCATAGTAAAACAATAAAATTTTGTTCTTTAAGAATATAAAGTAAACAAAGCTTTGTACGAGCTACCAGCGTACAAATATACATATGCACACAAGATTCATGCGCGCACGTTCATCAGCACATATATATGATTACGGTACATACTCAATGTATAGTACAGCACAACAACAAGAACAACAGAGAAGAAAGAAACCTGAAGAACGTTTTCAACATATTGTTGTTAACGAGAGTTTTATGAAAATACTTGCAAATACATTTCGATGTTTTAAGTAACATGAAGAAATGTATGCAACATACTTTTGAAAAGAATTTTATTTCATTTCATGAAAATGATAAAACTATCGTCGTTCTAACTGTCGTTCTCTCTCATTTTGTTGACGATTTATTTCATAATTTACTCTTTCGCTGGCAATTATTATTTTCTTATAATAATTCAAGCATTTAATGGTGTCATTAAAATGGTAAGAAAATCATCAGCAAGTGTTACTCCTATATGATAACAATTTAAAAAGAGAAAGAGAAAGAGAGAGAGAGAGAGAGAAAGAGAAAGGGAAGAAAATCTTCACTGAAGCTGAAAATAGTAATCACGCAGTTGACCAAACAAGCATTCAGTCGTTTACAGAACATAAAAATTTCGCATTGCAGCTATTTATGCACTTCGGTACAACAGAGTAAATACTGCCTACCATCACAGAAACGAGTTCTTATTCTTGATTACTCTTAAAATACTTTTTTAATCTTTTTCGTAGTCATAGTGTTTTGCTTTAACTTTACCTGCGTAGAGCTGATGATGAAAGCGTATATTAATGGCTACAAAACTAACAAGACCAGCCGAGACTTAAAATATTATGGCTCACAGAAGGACAACAACAACAAGAATAAAAAAAAAAACAATGTAACAACAACTAGTAGCGAAAGCATTAAGTAGTGGTGACTATTTAATAGCTGCTGGCATTATGCTGGCATATAAGTAGCAGCACTTTAACTAACAACAAAAAGGGTTACCGTGTGTAGGTCATCTATAGTCGGCTGAGTGTTTGTTTTTTGGTGTGTAAACACACTCTTGGCAAAGAGTTGCTTTCATATCGTTCCAGATACGATCTTGGTGGTGGCGGTTTACACGTCATACATAGCTACGTGCATTTACTTATCCTCGACGTTGTGTTCTGAAGTTTCTACGTCTACGCTCAATATCATAATAATGATGATAATGTTGTTGTTGTCGCTGCTGTTGTTGTTGTTGTTGTTTCTATTGCAATTGCTGTTGCTGATGTTGTTAATGATGCTTAAAGGTTAAATTCTCATTTTATACAATTTAAGATAATTTAACTATGTGTAGTCTCTTGCTGGCTTAACTCAGTCCGTTTAGTCTATTTGTCCGACCTGTACGTTTTCTTGTTTGCCTCCTATGTAAGCTTTGTCTGCGTCGAAATGTTGAACATACAACATAACAAATTATCTACCGAAACGAAAGATTGTCTGCTGGATGCCGTGCCAACGGTTTATGCTGGTGTATGGTATTTTTTTATTTTTTTATTTTTTTTTTTTTCATATTTTTTATACATTTACATATCTATCCATCGTTAATCTTTTCATCGTTTATGTTTGTAAATCGACTAAACGTGTAAGTTATTAAATTTTGCGCGCATGCGCGTTAAACGTTGTCGCTCATGTCTTTCTATTTAGATAACAATGATCTTTAACGGGAATTTTCATCAATCATTTAAAATTTACGATAGATTTTCTTTTTGTGTTTTTTTTTTTTTTTTAGCGGCAGGCAGTTCTTGGAGGTTCAAAATTCATCCCAAGCTAAAGCAAGAGTTACATAAAATAAAAATTGAGAAATAGAAATTTTAATTAACTAAAGTCTCGTAATAAATGCGGAGCTACGTGACCCTGATACAAACTTTTATTGGATCTTGAAAACATTTTAGTTATTGATGACAAAATATATGGAAGAGTAATATTTTTCTTCTTTAAAGTTCTTCAAGTTTATCCGCCGTTTGATTGATTGAAAAGTAGATTTAAAAATCCAAAGAAGAATAAGAATAAGAATAACCAGAAGCAAAAGAAGAAGAAGACGAAAAATTGCAATGGAAATTTTTTTGTGTCCAAACTCTTGAAAACACGTCCCATTACTAATCACCAAGACAGGAATGGCATTTGATTGCGTTCCTAATCCTAATGAGAGACAAAAGAGGAATAATTTCTCTCTTATTGGAAATATGATAGAAATTACTTTTGTTTTACTTTCACGTAACACCTGAAGTGCGGCGATGGTTATTTGAAATCTGTTCTTCTTGGAAAATAATTCTAAAATGGTTTTTACCCTAAAAGTATTTTCAGTGATTTCGCTGAATGATTTTCTATTTTTCTTTCGATGTGACCAATTGCCCAGCGGACAACATCTACTCGCGTAACACTGTCAGATTATGTCAATTTTGAACATCTGCACCTGGCGTGAAGCGCTAAGCAGACAGATGGCGTAGAGTGAGTGAATAGGATAATCCTGCAGAAGAGTGGGCCTATTCCAAAACTGAAGTATTAAAAATGAAAGTTTGGGTATCGCACAAACCTTCCCCTCTGGGCAGAGCGAGGCCTATCAAGCACCTTTAACACCTCCTGGCAAGCATCAATACTCAGGTCAGTGTTCACCGCTGCAGCCACCTCTACCCGCGTAAGTAGGTACACGGGACCTTGAGTGAGCGGGAAACCTGACCCCCACGGATTCCATAGTTTTATTATGTAATGCTTCGGAATTATTGGCATTATGCGTGTCATTATGTTCACACTACCCAACTACATTCCCTCTTGGACTTTATTGTATAGGGAGAAGTAATCAACCCAGCATAGACCAGGCGCGTACTCACACTACACTATCTTTAACCTCCTGCATAACCATGAAGTTGTATCCTTGACCTCCTTCGCAGTCGGCTACGGGGTGGGGAGATCTACACAAACATACGATCCCCGACACATCCGAAGACCCTCCTCGGCTCCAGGGGAAACGCTCACGGTCCAAAAGAAGTGATGAAAGTGATGGGAACGGGGTGGAAGGGTAGAGCTCTGAAAAAGTAAACTCTACCGCACCGCGGACAATGACTTGGCAGCACCGACATTTACCTGCTCGACTACTCATACTCATATGTAAACGACTGGGCGTTTAGCCTATAATCAAAAGTATTAAGCGATTAATTTTGACCCTTTCTTGTTGACGAGAACAAACATATGCTTATAAATGAAACTGTAAGGAAAACGAAGACATATTGCGATAATGCGAATAAGTGAAAATATATCAGTTTGGCATAGGACCACTATTGGATGCTAAATCGTCACAAAAAGTCAAATGTAACTCGCGTATGCATTTCCAAGGGATTTAAACTGAGTTTGCGATTTTATTGCTATTAACTCGTATTCATGTGAATACGATTCGTTGCATGTTTTCATTTGAAATCGCAGATATGTCTGGAATCACTGAAATCGCCCTTAGTGTAGATGCCGTATAAATTCAGTTAATCTTTTTTTAAACGTAAAATGATCGCTTCAAGTATTTTTCACACTAACATGAAAATAAAAAGTAAATTAGATTTGAAAGCGGGCATCAATTGAGGAAAACGTAAAGTGAGAAAATAAAAAAAAGAGAAAAATTTATATTTTTTACAATTTTCTTGTCTGTTTTTTTTTTTTTCGTTTTTTTTTCAATAACTACAACATGACAGCGTAAATTACGTGACTTATGGCCATACGAGAAAAGTGGACAAAGAAAAAGGAAAAGAAAAAAAAAAAAATGGAAAAATACCAAACGAGCTATAAACCACAAATAAAAACGAAACCTCAAGGGTTCGATAACGCAAGCCATGACAGAGGCAAGGCAGGAAAAAGTAAGAAATTCTTGCATCTGGAAATTATATCTAAGAAATAATTCCCTAAACGAGAACAATTGATAGACAATCAACGAAATGGACAGCTAACGCTAGGCACAGTAAGAGAGAGAGAAAGGCGACGGATAAAAGACGGCAAGGCTTACGCATTAGTGTAACGACTGCAATGGTCAAGAGCACAATTATGATTAATGACGGAACGAAAAAAGTGTAGATATGTTTGGAAGCGAGATGCAGCAAAATGGTGGCAAACGAACGAACAGTAAACGTTTAAAATAAACATTTACGATAAATATTGTGTTGTACGTCGAAGGAGGAAAACACTAAGAGAAAGAGAGGTGACACACACATGTTTTACTTGGTCTAAGCCCTATGCTGCTAGGCTTTGTACACGTACGCGTTTCTATTCTATCAGAACGGAAGTAATGCGATTGTATGCGTTTGAAGTTTCAAATGATAGATGAGTTGGTTTTGCATTCAGAGATAGTTACCAGAAATGATAGACAGCTTGTGATGTGTGACGTGATTTTCCAATTTAAGCTTTTGCATACATGATATCGATTCTTACAAAGTAATTGGGAGAACGACAAACGCGGTAAGGAGACGATTTTGTGAATACGTTTGTTTTTTAATTGCTTTTTTTTTTTGTTTTTGTTTTTTTCTTCTCTTAAAGTTTTCGAAAACTTTTTTTTTTTTTTTTTCTTTATTAATTTACTAATAACGTGAAACCTATGATGCGGAAGTCACGTACGTAAATAGTTTCACTAGAAATTGCGATCATGGTAAATGATTTCGAGGTTTGTTGAATTGCAGCCTGACGCATGTAACCATGATTGATGGATAGCTATCATTCACTGATAAGTGTTCCACACTATATATCTATGTATCGTTTAGAGTATTTGCAACGAATAACTTGAATCTTATCTAGCGTAAACGAAGGAAGCAAAATGAAAAAAAAAAAAGAAAACAAAGGCAGAAAAACGAGTTAAAAAGCTAGAAACGTCTTTAGGCGACTCTTGGATACCCATTATCATGAATAGTTTTTTTTTTTTTTTTCTGTCTCATTTATTGGTCGAAATTCAGGTCTACATTTTGAGTACTTTTCTTTATCTTTACAATGGGTTTTAAGCCCTTTAGGTATTGTCAGTGCATTAATGCTCCTTTCAGCGGGATCTTTACAATCAGTTTAGGTAATAGAGCTAAGAGATAGGTTTGTCAGGTTGAGTTTTGTAGCTCAATTTTTCCGATCTGGGGATTGAGCTAATAGAAGGCGGACTGGTAAACATGATAAATCAATTCGATGAAAAGGTTGTATATCACTACGGTCTCTGGGCTGTATTTCCATAATGCTAGTAAGTGCACAGCCTTCTTCGTTGTGAACAAGTAGTCACCAAACTGAGAGCATTTTGTCTGTCCCGATTTCCCGAGCATTCATATTTAATCCAGTTATTTGGCTAAAGTTTTGCTAAAAATGCTTTGATAGTCTTTGGATTTTCCGCAATTTAATCTAGAATTTTTAGCATATTTAGTAGATAATAAAAATCCAATTTTGTCCGAATTTTTACAACTCATCGCGTTATTTTGTGTTCAAAGAAGGAAAGTCTTTACGGAATTGTAGCAACGATAATGCATATTTCCTTGACGGATAAGCGAACGTATTCGATGGTTGCTTGCCAAATGAAGCCTTATATGGCATATGAGACTAAAAGAGATACCAAAGCAAAAAGTTAATCATAATTTCAATGAAATCAGTTTAACGTCCTTCGTTTTACTCTCTGTTTTTATTTCAGCTTTGTAGCGTTGGATGCTCATATGCTGTCAAAACGATTTATTTTTTCTTGCTTTTGCATTAGGTTTGCTTTATATAGAGAGTTTTTTGCTAACCTTTGATTTTTACGTAAACAACGAGCTCAAAAAAGTAATTACTTAATGCATTTGAGTGCAATATAATGTTTGTCGCATTCTAAAGAGAGTTCAGATATAGCATATATATATACAGACATGCGGGCTTTGTACAGAGTTAACATAACCTTTCTCAAAACATATTATTTAATAAAAATATTCTCTAAAAAATATTAATTTTTTTTAATCAATTGTTAATATTTTTTTTAACTTAATATCTTTCTAGTAAAGCGAGATTTTCTCCATCACCTTCTGATTTGTTGTTGATTTTCATTAATTTACTTCATTCTACTTTCCTTCGGTCTTTCTTTTGATGCCTATCACCAAAAAAGGTCAAAACATTTGCAATACCTAGACGAAAGCTCCATAAGTCCGATGAGCCAGTTATATATATTTTCGATCAGCATCAAATTCTGAATTGATTTAAGCATATCCGTTCGTCTGTGTAATAGCTATTGTAAACATTATCCTGAAATTTGGCAGAAACATTGAAAGTTTTTGTACGCAGGTTGGCATTGAAAATGGGGCAAATCGGTGGGAGAACACGCCTGTAGTACGACATAAACTGAAAACTCTTCTGTTTTCTCATTACTCATAAGCCACAACAGATGAACCTAGAAAAATTTAAAGTTGTACTCTATCGGCGATGCTATATATATATATGTATATATATATATATATATATATATATATATGAAAAAATTGAAAAAATCGGCCAAGCTTACTCAACATTACAGTAGTTGAAGGCATGAGTTTTGGTTAGAACCTTTTTAACGGCCAGAGTATATGTACTCTTGACGACCAGTGTGAAATTTTAAATGCATCCAAACATGACTTTCTGTCCGTCTGTCCAACTATGTATAAGCTACACCAGACACATATGATATAAAAATTTCGCTTTTATTCCAAAAAGATAGAAAAAATTAGACACGCCCACAAAGTAGCATAGAATATAGGAACTTAGTTTTTTAGTCCTTTTAGTCCTTTTAGAACGCTTGCGCAAGCTTTGGCGTTTAAGGAGTATGCATTAGACAATTGGAGTAAAAAGCAACGAAAAAGGAATTCATTTACTTACATTTCATAAATTTAAAAATTTTTTGCTTTAATTCAGGTATTTATTTGTATATAAACAATTTTGTATTGAATTTATTGTATTTTCAATTTACAGTTATTTTCTTTTATGAATGCAACTCTAAACAACCAATACGAATATACAACTCTTGTGCATACATATAGTAAGAAAGGTCGAAACTCGAAAATAAACCTACTTAACGCCATACATAATCAGTGGCCTGCATATGAATTACACAAAATTGATCCCATTCAAAAATACCATTAATGTGAATGGCTCTGTTTTCAAGTGTAATTTGACATAATCACTGAAATCAGTCATTAGTGTTCAGTGTGGTGTTTGAAATCGAATAATGATGAAATTGGGCAGCGCTTGATAGCTAATGCTGCTTATTCAAGTATAACTTTTGTTTATTGGCGATTTTCTATGTTCGGGAGAAATTTTTCTATAATTAATTTTAAAGCTTTAGAGTAAATTTGTAAGACGGTAGTAAAAAGAAAGGAAAATTTAGTGAAATATTGATTGGGAGAAGGTCGACTGATTTCGCTGTTTTGTTTAGGTTAATCAAATGAGAGCGAAAGAAGAATTTGAAATCTAGCCGGTTTTCCTAGACAAAGTTGTGCAGAGCACGTGGAAAATATTTTATCTTATGTTCTTTATTTTAATACATATGACTCCACTGTACAGTTTTTCTTATAACTTTTTTCTATATGTAACAAAAATTGATTTTTATTCATTACTATCATTTAATAGTAAAATATTGAAATCACAAGTGTGATTGCATATAAATTAAATGAATTGTTGAGAACTAAATAAATAGTTTATAAAAATAAACAGTCTACGTCAACAGTAATTATTAACATTAAGGTGACGTTCTGGCATATGAAAATTTATTTGCCTTCGGTTATAAATCTCACTAGCATCGTAATCTGAAATTTCATTACATCATACACCACGGTATATTAAGTTAGTCCAGTCGCATGTAACACGCAGAAGGTCTTAAGCCTGTCTGTCCCTATGTCCATCTGATGTCTGCCCATGCAAATTTTTGTTCAAGATGCAGGCCACAATTTTTGAAATATTTTGAGCAATTTTCGTATAGTGACTTGTTTTGACCCAAGGACGAACGCTACCGAAAATATTTCAGATTGAATCACTTTTTCGATCGTTTCCCACATAAGACCTAATTTTGAAAACTCATTATTTGGAAAAAACTTGCAATTTTCAAAATTTCTCGGCAAAAGTGGCTAAAGAGTAGTACTTCGCCATTCTAAATTGGTACGAAACCTTTCCACCGACTGGAGAAATTTTTGAATCTCTCTCATATAGCAAAACCTGAAGTTCATATGAGAAAAAGATATAATTTTCAATCCTTCATAATAAAAATTAATTCATAATTGACATTAAAAAGTTAACTGTACCAAATTTGGATCATCTCGGTCAATTTTTTAAATCCTACCCTACTAAAGATTTTTACGAAAATTAGTCCTTTGTAGAGCAGAAAAGTCGAAGTTTTAATATGTGGCGATGAAAATCGACCCATAATAATAAACTAACTCATATTTTATTAATTGTTTAGGCGTTAGTAAATCTTTCGATCATACATTTGTAAGAAGCTACCTGCACCTTATCGACGAGAAAGTCAGCTTATTAAATAAGATGCTGCCCACCCACCTCCAGCGTTGATCTCGAGTGAAAACTCCAAGTCAAGAGAATATATAAAGATATTCTTTTCAATCTTGGAACAGTGATAAATTTGCACTGACAACGGATGGACGAATAAGATGACACATCCCAAAGCATTACAATGCGCCGCCGATCAGGGACATTGTTATTTCTGAAGCCTTACAATGCGTCTTTCTAAGCGTTTGGCACAAAATCATAACATTACCGTACGTACAACTTTGTCATAATAGCTTTTTTTTTAAAGAAATGCTTGATTTTAAATTTCAATCAACTAAGCTTTAAAAATCTGTAAAGTTATTTGCTGGCAGTATTTATCTCTTTTTTTTTTGTTTTTTCAATTTAAAATTTTTCATTTTCAGCCCGCAAAAGTGTAGCATTTTCTCTACCAACACATATGTTTCAAGTTTCTATTTTTCGCAATTTCTAATATAAACTATAAAATAAACATAAAACCTTTCACTCGTCGGTAATCTACAAGCTAACCATAATGAGGTTTTCGTGGTTTGAAATTAATTAAAATATTGTTTGCACTGGATAATAAATAGTCTGGTTAAATAATCAATTAGAATGGGAAGCGACAAAGGTGGAGGCAGGCATTCTTCATGACTACATTTTGATGATCTTTATTGCAATATCCATACATGAATAATAAACAAGAAATAAAATTATATATGCCTTTAAGACTTATCATGGACAAGCGTTATCTAAACTATTTCTTATTTATTTATTTTTTTTTTTCTCATATGACCAACCACTCAAGGTATGTCACCTATTCTTGTAATACGTGGTAGTGATGGGCAGAAAGAAGTGAGGACGGAGAAGATGGGAGATGGTGGGTGTTTGCCCAATCGATAGGTGTTACGCCTTTACCGGGTGAGCAGTCATCATAGCCACGACGGACTTCCCGAGATTTAGAAGTGTAATCATATTCTTCTATTCTAGATGAATAACTATAGAGAGACCGCAAAGCTTAGCATCAGTCTAAAACTTCCCCAAGCATTAATTTCTAAAACATTGACTTGAAGGCTTCTATGCTATTCCATAGTTATATTAGCGCCAAAAAAGCCACTATTAAAAGAGTCTGCTGCAGCTGCTGTCGTTTATTCTTTTTTTATGACCAGTCACTAAGAGGCTGTCCCTATAGATGTAACACGGTATTGAGGAAAAACAAAGAAATCGGAAGCTTGTGGGCGTAGCATGATGGACTCGAGCCCAGTCGACGCTCGCTATAACTACGACCAAAAATAGTCCATTATATTGAGATTAGAGCCCGAAAACATGGACTTATTAGGCCCGATTCTCGGTTATGCTGCAGCGCACTGTGTTTTTCTACCAGGTAAACAGACAGCCATGATGTTATGCAGTCATGGTACATATTGATGGCACTTCTGGCAGTTTTTCATGTTCCACATCATAGTTTTCTTTATAGCTAGGATTCACATATTATTCACTTTGGTGTTCGGTCTATATGTGTTCACGTCGTTAGTTAACTTATTATGTAGCAAATATTATCCGCTTAAAATGTAGTAAATTATTTGAACGGATTTACTACCTGATTTGCACTGATTTAAACGAAGTGTTTAATGGATTTCATCTCGATCTCTTGCTAGTTAAATTGTCTAGGAGAAGCTTCCCAAATCTCCAATGGAAAGTGCTCTTCAATTTCATTCCACTCTTTAGTTTCATTTGTAGCAAAAAGTGTATCCAGTTATGTTTGCTTAAATTTTGTGAACAATCATATCATTCTAATAATACTGATTGACTTGCTTAACTGCGTAAAATAAAGAGCGTGATAGTTTTCCATACGAGGTCTAAGCTGAGTATTGAGTGGTAATATATTTTAGTTGTTCTATATAATTCTCTAAGGATATACTCATCATATTCTCATTGTTTTTGGATTATTGTTAAATGTTTCACTATTATGTGTTATATGATTATGTTTACTTTGCTATGCACACACACACACGCACATGCATACACATATCATACGTAATATTTATTTGTATAAGCCCGCATATGAAACTGTAATGTGGCCGCAAATTAGTTAGTTAATGTAAAACAAAGAAGTTTTAACGTAAACATTTTATTGATTCATTATTATATTATGGTACACCCCCCGTCCACACTTTACTTTCATGATTAAGAAAGTTTTTACTACAATTTTATTGTATTTGTTTATTATGCATTAATATCATTATTTTAGTACAGCCTATGAATTCCTTAATATGACGACTACAAATTAGCTAATCAAACAAAGGATAATGAAAACGAGAAATTGATAAATACTTGTCGCCGCTTCTGGCCGAAGTAAGCAGACACATAGACGTTAATTACACCTTGGATTTCATCGGCAATTATAAAATATAGAACGTTTTTATAGACTACGGTCAAATTTTCGAACCTTTAAGACTTGATTTACGGAAACCCATCAATTTGACGGGTAATTTTTGGAACTAACATATTGTCGTTAATTGTGGACGCATTAGTAAACCAATCGGATCAGATTTTGCACCTCACATGCAAGTTGTTTTGAGGAATATTTTCGAAGATTGTAAACGAAAATATGAAAAAGTTATCGGCCTTTCCAGAAATTGTTCGAGTTACATGTGCATTGTGCGCGTATCTCTGCACAGATCACCTTCGTTGTTGGACATATGCTGGACCTGATTCCTAATCAATCAGAGAGTATTTGTGCCAGATTTCAGCATCCTATCTTCATTTTTACAACTGCGACAACCCATAATATGTGCCTATCAAATTGATGCATTTCCGTAGAAGAAGGTAAATAATACACATTTGCCCCAAAAGAGCCAAAGTGAACATGTTTATGTGAGTAGACCTATATGTATGCTGTCTTGCATCATCAAAAAAATCTAGAGATATTGACTTTTAAATAACCGGTCAAGTTGCCGGGTTGCGCAAATCAACTGCTATTAAAGATTTATTGGCTAAATGAACCACGTAGACAGCGACACCTCTGCTTTCATACCGCAATTTACAAAAGCTATTTCTAAAACAGCCAACCATCCAACGTTCTGATCTTAATATCATTCTCAACCTTTACATATAGTACGGCGATATGCTAAATTAAGCAGGAGAATAGCAACAAGGCTGATGGAACTTTCCTTTGCACGAGTGAACTGTGGAATTAATCCCAAAATGTATGTGCAATAGTTTTCTATTTGATTTGCCCACTGCGACGACTAAAGTCTCAAGTTCGTTTTGGTCGCACACTTAAATTAAGTTCTTATCTTAATGTACTGTACCAAGTGAAAAAATACTAGTTTATCTTAACCTCGTGGATTTCATAGTAAATTCAGTAATTCTTCATGTTTATATCCATCACCGAAGGATGAGGGATTTTGTCAAAACGTTTGCAACGCCCAGAACAAAGCATCAGAGATCCCACAAAGTATTTATATCCTTGATCAGGATCAAATTCTAAAGCACGTCTGTCTGTCCGCCTGTATAATATGTGTTGTAAACATTCCCCTTCAAACATTGGAAGTTTTTGCACGCAGGTCGATATTGAAAATGGGCCAAATCGTTCGAAGGACACACCCGCAGAATCACGTAAACTGACAAAACGGCTGTCTTTCAAAAGAAATGAAAAATTGATGTTTTGCTTATTATTCATCAACTACAGCAAATAAATGTACAAAAATTTGAACGCATATCTTATGGGTGATGTTACAGCATTTGTATGGAAAAAAATGGAAAAAATTCACCACGCCTACCCAATATTATAGTGTATCAAACTTTAATTGTTTTTTCAATAACTGACAAGCTTCAAAAACTCCATAAAGTATACAAATTCGTTGTCAGTTTCAAATTTGGAATATATTTAAACATGTCCTCCTGTTCGTCTGCCCATCTGTCTGTTTGCGCAATTTTATAGTAGTCGTGGTAAACATTCTCCCATTAGCGAATGTGAAGACATTGCGTACAAATATGGAAAAGAATTTGGAATTAACCTAAATTTTTGAAAGTACACGCATACAACGCCCACATGTCTATATAACAAAAGCTTTTATTAAGAAAATAGAAGAAATCAGCTGTGCTCACGCCATATTATAGGGTATAAAAATGTAGTTCTTTTACAGCCTTTGTCTTTTTTTAGGATAACGGTGATGAGAAGAGTTTTATAGCAAGAATCCATAGTAGTGAAGCCTTAATGATTATTGATAGATACCGCGTGCAAACTCGCTCTTTCAAGCACTAGTGTTAATATATTGGATTGTAAGCGATAACTGTATTTTACTCCCCTTCGAAATCATAGTAAATAGAGATTTTAATTTATTATATCTCGAAAGGCAGCTGAAGATGAGAAGGGGTAAATTCCAGGATTAAATCCACTGATCAAAGAACAAAACACCTGGACTAGACCGGCAAGTTAATCTCAGGCAATTATAGATATAAAAGAAATTTTTCGATAGGGGAAAATTTCAAGCGTTACACCAGTTGTGTTTGTACAGACAGATGGAAAGACGATCGAGCCGGGACGAGTCATTTAATCAGTCATTCTACTGATCACAAATACTTTCACTGGTGTGTACTTCTGTGCAGTTTTACAAACGCAACGAGACGACTATAGTGTGAAAGAATATGATGAAAAGAAATTTATTTCTTCTTCCAAAAATTTGATAACATTTTTTCTATCTGCAATGTTCCGAATTTCAAAAACAATATTTACATAAGCATTGCAGCAATATTAGGTTTCTATCTTCATTATAATTTAATTCTTTCTATATTTTTATGTTTGTTAATATTTGTGAACAAATTGTGCAAATTTGTGTGCAAAAAACTACATATATATATATATATATATATAAAACATTTTATGTATAAACATTTTGAATTTTTTATAATAGTTTGTTTATTATGTAGATAAGCATCATTGATTTGTGATTTATATCATAATATTTACTTGAACAGAACGTATTGATGTGTTCATTAGCAACAAATAAGAGAATATCACGCTTCTCACTTACACTGCACTTACCTGCAAAGACAAAAAAAAATGATGTACATAAATAATTGAAACGCATAATTTGATAAACAAAAAAAAAAAAATTTATGAAAAATGATAAATGAACTTTAAAGTAAATATATAAAAATCGTTTATTGGAACTGATACTATATAAGTAAACTTTTTTCCCCGCTTTGCCTTGGCTCACAAAGCCCATATAGTATTTGTATTCTCGATCAGCATGAAATTCTAAACCGACTTAAGTGTGTCCGTCTGCCATTCCGCATATCTGTCTGTGTAGCGTCTGCGGTAAGCACTCTCCCGAGCGCAAATATGAAGCTATCGGCTTCCAATTTGGCAGAAATATCGGAAACTTCAGATGCTCCTTAAAGTGCAAATATTCCTGATTAGCATCACAGTCTAAACCGATTTAACAACGCCCGTCAGTCCGTCTGTCTGTCCCTCTATCTGCGTAATGTCTATCGCAAACATTCTCCTCGCAAAATTGAAACTGTCAGCTTCCAATTTAACAGGAACATTGAAGACGGAACAAATTGGTCAGAGCACACGATTTTTGCTAACTACTCATAAATTTTTAAGAATAGAAGGCTGAAATATGCTATATTTACTTTATGGAGGAACCTACTGTTCATGTACAGAAATTGAAGAAAAGATCCTCACAAAAGGGCACACACACACATACAAGTTATAATTTCTTTTTTTTTTATATTCTTCTGACATTTTTGACGTCATAAGGTAAACAAGACAGCATGTTAAAAATTATTCCGTACATCCTTCACGTAA
>KK502703.1:24068-35833 GCA_000688735.1 Glossina austeni
ATATATATATATATACGTATATATATATATATGTGTGTGTGTGTATTTATGTGCAACATTACTTTCTCATCTAAATTTCCTTGTGAGAGAGAAGAGCAAAATAAATTGTACTTACTTTACGACAAAAAATGCATTTCTGGGTAATAAATTTTTTAGTGTGGTTTTAATGGACTTTACTACGATTTTTTTTCTTTTTTTTTTGGTTTCTTTCAGATCACATACACTCTATAAGACATTGAAAGAAAAAAAAGAAAAAAAAATTTCCTAACATCAATGGATTCGAAACGACTATGACTGTCATTAGAGCAAGAAATAAAGAAATATAAAAACATAAAAAAAAAAAATTAATCTCTTGTGGTGAACAACAATTTCTTTTTCATTGGCACTTCTCATCAACAATCGAAGCTATCAAAATGAATCAATCAAATTCGGATTGGACATGGACATGAGTCATGTCACTTAATGTCTTCGGATCTCTTGTATTGAAAGCCTCGAAAAAATTCAAACTAAAAGTTCAAAATAGATGCAAAAACTTTTTGATTGGACCTCGCCCACAATCAAATCCCTCTCTGCATACAAATTCGATCTATTTTGACACCGCTGTAGGCTGTAAATATAAAGAGAGTTATATTAACCCATTTTCCGAACCAAACATTTAAAAAAAACACCTTTTTTTTGTGAGTGTTTCACGAGTCGGAATAGTTTTCGCACGATTTTTTAATGAAACCTAATGTTTATATAAAAAGATATGAGGTTGAATTGTGCATTGAAAACATCAGTCACCATTGTGGCAAACAAAAAAATCTACAGTGGTGCTGAAGAGCCTCCAAACCTTGAATGAGCTGGGGGAAGCACAACGACGTGTCCTTAATATATATTCTTGGCTACTCAGTAATTGAAGGCAAAAAATCTACAGTGGTGCTGAAGAGCCTCCAAACCTTGAAAGAGCTGGGGAAAGCACAACGACGTGTCCTTAATATATATTCTTGGCTACTCAGTAATTGCAGGCAATGAAAGGGCTCACTATCTAGCCAGGCGAGCAGCCCGAGGGACTATGATAGGTACGGAAACTTTCTATGGCTTCCCAAGAAGCCATATTAATAGGCTGGTATCACAATGGCCGCAGAAAAAATCGAATTACCAGTAGTAGGAAAGTGTATGACAACGGCAAGCGAGAAAATTTATGAAACCTTCAGCACAGTACCGAAGCTAGTCAGAAAAAGACGGACCGACCTACGATTGGTCAGAATTTCCTAAGGCATCGTCTGAGAAACGTAAATGTCTGCGATACCGATTCATGCAGATTCTGCCAACGGACGAGGTAAACGTCCCATCATATCCTTTGTGAATGTAAAGCCATCTCCATCAAATTTTTGGCGAACACTTCATAAAGCCGTGCACGGTATAATCCTCCGAACCAAAAAAGTAGGCGGGAATCGTAAAAATCCTAATAAGCCCTGTGGGGCTAAGGACATGAGTGAGTACAATAGATCGCGATAGGGATTAGATTTGCAAGCATAGTAACAATAATCAGTCATCGTTAGAAATTACTTTGTCATCTTTACGATAGCATATGTATTCCGTATTAAAGAGACGGGTTATTTTTCGAAACTAACGACAAGAGATAAGTTGTTCGCATAAGCAATGATATCCGCGAAAGATGTCGCCATGAGAATTAAGGTGCTACTTAGACAAGTAGGAAAGCATTGTTTCAAACAGGTTGTAATTGAAGGGCTCGATGACTTGTGAATACAGCGGGTGAGCGTTCATGTCCTACCTAACCTACCGCTTGTAACATCCACTTGTGAGTGTTGGAAAATATAGTCCTGCGTTGAAATGCTAAAAGACCACCTATCGTGCCATTTCGCGTGGGATCAGTTTTCCTTTAATGATGATGAATCCTTGGCTTCTAGAAGTTCATGACACACTACATCCAGCTAAACCCCTAAATGGCGTTATTTTAAGCTCTTTGGTTTTGCCATCAATTTTAATAATTCGTTTTTTTTTTTAATTATGGTTTCTTGACTTTAAAGCAATAGCTTTCATGCGAAAATAGCTTTTTGACCGCAACAGCAACCGCACCTCAATGATGATTCGTCTCGACTGGTCCACTAGAAGGTCATGCCATTCATATATGGCTTTATCTAGCCAGCGTTTTGGTTTCTTGCTTTTAAAAAAAAATCGAATTTTTAAAGTCTTTCGGTTACCTAAACAACGGTATTTAATTTCATTATTTCTGAATCATTCCAATGTGTTTTAAATGACCGCGAATTCTCAATAAATGATTCAGAGGGACGGATAGAAAAAATGTCCCGCAACCAAAGAACAGAGAAAATCACTTATGTTCATAGTGTTATGTTAAAATTTCTTTCATTAGTTTTTAAAAGCATTTCAATCAATCAAAAATCGTAAATTTGTATCATATTCTCGGACAAAAATCGGATATATTTCAGCCCAAGCAATAACATTCTCAAGAGGAGATTCAATACCACCAAATTTACTTAATGTAATAAGTAATGGAAGCTGCCGAGAAAGGGAGGGAGAGAAGGACAGCTTTAATTACATTGATCAAGAAATTTGCGTCAATTAAGGATATGTAGTTTCTTTCTGAAATCTTAAAATGTTATATATGAACTGATCAACTTAATGCATATATATTTTCTGATGACAGCGAAAAATATGTCTGCAACATATATGTAAGCCCTTAAGCTTAAGAGCGAACCAAGAAAGATTGAAGCATTATTTATAATTTGTTTCTATTTTTAAGACAACATCAACAACAACAACGACAACAACAACAACAAAACTTACTAATAAACTTTGATAAGAAAGAAGAAAACAAAAAGCATAAGCTATATATATACATATTTATATGTCTGTGTTAGTTAATTTTCAACGACAACAAATTGATTTATGTTCGACGCTGAACAAAATACGATATGTGAATAGAAAAAAGCAAAGCAAAAAAAAAATGAAATAATAATAATAATAATAAATAAAGAAAAAGAGAAACAATTGCAATTAATAAAATAACGTTTATTGCTTTTGTATTTAATATATAATACATACGCGTATTTATTTTTGTGAGTAGAATAAAAAAAACAGTGCGTCGACATAAGTTTAGATAACTTTAATAAATTCATTTTATCTTGATTTAGTTATTATTTATATATAAAGTGAAAATAAAAACGCTATAACGGGTCATGGCCACCACTATTCAACATCCTACACCAACACTCTTCAAAATAAAGCTTTACCTTGGAAGTGGTCGAAAGAATGGTCTGATCCCATTTCGATGGTCAAAACATGCCAGTGTATCGAACTTCATAAAAATTTCTCAAAAAGTGCTACCTGAACTGCTAATTGAATGCAAGAAAACAACACGGACAGACGGACAGACAAGCTTAGATGATTTTAGAAAATGATATTGCATCGGCCAGTACAATAAAAGGGCGGGCTATCTCAAGTCCTTCTAGCTGTTGCATACATTCGCACAAATTTAACATACCCTTGCGCCATAAGTGGTGTCGAGCGTAAAAACTAACAAAAACAAAAAAAGAAAAATGTTGAAACTTTGAAGAATTGTTTGACATTGAGATAAAAGCGAGATATGTGTCACTTATAAATTGAAATTTTTTTTATTTATGGCATAATTTTTTGTAAATCTTTATAAATTGTTTCTATGATTGATTTCTTTTCACATCAAGTCATATATTAAGGAGTTTTTTTATTCAATAGAGAGAAACTGTAGGTTGAAGTGCACGCAAGTGCTTACGAAGTGCCGCCAGTGGAAAGAGTATGAATGAAACAATTGCTTTCCCGAACAACTGTACCGACCACGCTTCTAATTCATCGATCTCATCGACTTTCAAAAGTTGGAAAAGTGGGTGCAGAAACTTGTTCTTTGATGGGTGAAAAAAGTCCCCGGCACCAAAGAAAATGCTTTGCTTGATAATCTGTTAATCGTCGATGGGACTTTGCTCGACTATGAACCATCGCAGACACGATAGTCAGTTTCCGAGTACCAGTCTGCTTGATCAGCCGTCGCCAAAAGTCAACCTTACCAACATAAGATTTAAAAAAATGATTACTAACGTGTTCTGAAGTAAAGACCGGCTTATCTGGCTTATTGATATGCTGCCCAATCTTATAAGAGGAACTATTGCTATAAATTTTTTTTTTAGTTTTGAAAAACTCACTATTCAGCCTGCGTACGATGTAGAACGAAGTTGCTCGTGTCGCCTCTTTTGATCTAAAAATTGTATAAGCAGCGCAGCACTTAATCTAAAATCCCTCTACTCCAAATCCTGTCTTCTTTAGCCGCAATTCTTCTCAACAACCCTCTTGCCTTTAGGTGTACAGCGCATTGCTTGCTTAAGCACAAAAAAAAAAAACGGGAACCAGCTGAATTCATTGTTAAGTATTAAGACTGTGCTGCTAATTGCTGTTCGTTTTATTATCTTCCTATTTAACTGCTATATCTAAATACATATATAATGACGACACAAACCGATCTTAAATGTTCCTCGAATTTGTTCGCCTTTCGCAGAATATTTCTGTTTTTGAAATCGCTTGATGTGAGAGCAACGTACGAACAGACTGTCTTTGTATTTGAAAATAGTATTGAAAGGAAATTATCGCGTAGACCGCATACCAATCACGGGACTGCATCCGTGCTATCCTGCGCTGTTATTAACCAAGAATTAGTAATACGTGATGTTCATGGCTTTCTCATCTCGTTGCCTTTATTTTAACTATAATTGTTTCTTGTTTTGGAGGACATCCTGACTGTTTTTCAGTCCCAGTTCAAATAATCCCTTGTTTGTATTACATCCTATGATTATGACCTCCTATCAAATTTCTTTACATACGATCTTGATTGCTTATTGGCTTGCTATGTACTCGTTGTTTTAATGTTTTGTTGCTTCTCTCTGATGTTTGCTTTTTTTTTTCTTTTTTCAATATTCTCTGCCTTGCCTTTGTCTTCTGTAGATCGACTTGATCTGCTATAACTTTCGCGACCCAAATTTACTTCGAAGAAATTGGATTAGCGGAACGAGTTTAACTTATTCAAAAACATACCTAACCCCAATTAGTTTAATTTTAGTATAGTTTCGCTAACCTAGCAAACGAGAAGACGGGCAGCACTTTTAGGTTGTCAAAGCTGTTACTTAAATTACTTTCGTGCAAAGCATTATATTTGCGGTTACGTAACATCCGACACTTAAATGCTTTCACACATATTTGGAGAATTTCAAGTTGAAGATGGGTGGGATTTTCTTTTGCTTTGTGTGTGAGCCCGCTAGTTGGCCAATGGGGACTTGGGGAGCTTGCAAACATTTTAAATGCACTTATAACGTATTTTATTATGTCTTGACCCACTCAGGTGGACTTGAAATATACCCGTCTTTTATTATACAGATCGAATCATAAAGTGATTATAATTTTGTCTATCCGTCTGTTCATTTTTTGTGTTTAATCTGCAAGCCGTAATTTTTGAGATATTTTGATGAAATTTCGTACAGTGACATGTTTTGGCCCGAGGATGAATGCTATGGGAAACGATTCGGATCGGACCACTTTTACGGCTATTTCCCATATAACGCCTTATTTTGAAAAGTCCTTACTTTAACACCTGTAGAGTGGTGATAGGGTATTTTATGGCGGAGGCTGCTGATTTAAGAATTCCACTAGTAATTTTGGAAACCACTTTTACGGCTACTTTCCATATAACGCCTTATTTTGAAAAGTCGTTACAATAACACCTGTAGAGTGGTGGTAGGGTATTTTACGGTGGAGGCTGCTGATTTATTATGGAATTCCACTAATAATTTTTCAATTGTATCCGCCTACATATGTCAACAACTTTGTGCATGCAAAATGAGTATATTGAACATTTGTGACATTTGTTACGTCATAGTTAAACAACAGTTTGCGTACGCTTGCTAAGCTGTCACGCATTTTTCATCAAATTTATTTATGAAATGCGAGCAAATGCTACGTACTTAAGGAATCATTCTATGCAGACTACAAATTGCTTCTTAATGTCATTTATTTAATTTAAAGCAAACTCACTTTTTATGAAATTCTCTTCATATATATTATCATAGATTTATTATTTGAAATTCTTTCTATTTTTCCTCTCCAATGAATACTTTGCTGCTTGCTTTACAATTAACAACTTGAACTTGGCGAATGATGACGATTGCATTGACATTTCTGCAAAGTTTTGTTTAAATACCGAATACGTTTCACAAACAATTTCTCATAATTTCATAGACCTATGCACTTAGTGCAATGCTCATATCCAGGAGCACGTTCGTTCATTCATTCATTCGTTCGTTCGTTGAGCATTGACATAAGTACATAGTTAAATTTCCGTTTTTTTTGTTTGTTCACCGTTTTCTCTGGTATTCTCTTTTTTTTCCGACCCAGGCAATGAAAATAGTATCGATTTTTCCCAGCCGCACTAGCAAGACGAAATGGAAAAAACACCACCACCATTAAACACCCTCTGCCTACTCTAGTTTTACTCTTTATTATAATTGCAAACATACGAAAACCTTATGACACCCTGAAGCCACCCTCACTAGTCTTCATCGTGAGAGTAGTATCTTAACATTTGGTTAACTTCAATTTATATACCGTTGTATTGGACAATGCATAAATCCGTAAACATGAAATTCCAACAAATGTTGTTCGCATGTGTCAACAATATCGAGTACGAAGTGTTAAGTGAAAGCTGAAATTTGTGCCGACATTTTAAGAGGCCATCCATTCCCATTGATTAAATCAAAGTCGTAATCCGCAAGAAAAGTCATTTGTGACTTTAACAAAATTCGGAAATAGTTTGAACATAAGCCGATCAACAAGCCGTAGATATTCACAATAGTTTGGTAAAGCAGCTTGACTTCCTCCCATAGTAAATGAAGTGAAAAGAGTTGTATGAGATACTGGAAGGATTTTTTAAGCAAATTATCAATGGTTTTAAAGCACAGATAGACTACAACAATGTTGGTCGAAGAGAAAGGTTTGCCCTATGGTTAGACAGAGGCTGCGTGGTTAGTAGTTTAAATTAATTTACATCTCAACAAACCTGGGAAAAGAATTGTCCACCACTACTGAACTACTGGCTTCCACTGATCAAATTGATGAGAAGTTGATTAGATGGGCAAACGGAAAAAGTATAGCATTTCTCGAGAAAAACATTCGATTAATTTTCTCTGTAAACATCGGGCAAAAGTTATTGCAGATTGTGATGTGAAACGTTTTTATGCCCTCCACTATCATTTATTCCAGACTAACTCTGAGTTATGCGAATAACTAGATCTGCAATTGTGAGTAGGGATCTGAAACTAACTCTTGATGAAGTGGGAGAAAGCCATTAAACAGAACCGATCAGATTTATGCCCTCCACTATCATTTATTCCAGACTAACTCTAAGTTATGCGAATAACTAGATCTGCAATTGTGAGTAGGGATCTGAAACTAACTCTTGATGAAGTGGGAGAAAGCCGTTAAACAGAACCGATCAGATTTGATTGATATAAGATTAGTTTTTCTAAATGTCTCGTGCTCAAGTTTTTCAATAGAGTAGTTGCATCTAGCAGGCTCAATACTTTATAGACTATCAAAAGTAAGCATCCGATATCATTATGACAATTATTCCAAGTACCCTTTTTATTATCTTTACAAACGTTTTATTTACATTTTTTAACTGATTTCATTTGTGTGTTTGTGTGCGAGTGTGGGTGTGTAAATGGGTGTATGTATGTGAATCTTTTCAACCCGCTATTCCTTGGCCATTCAAAGTCTACACTGTACTCAGAGATTTTATCTCAATATGCTCGTCACTAACCTTGCGCTTCTGTACACATATATACATCACACATATACATCTATAGTAAATATAGAATTTTTAATGTCTAAACGTTGGCCTATGTTGTTAGTTAATGGTTTATTTACTTGGTTTGTCTATTTGTTGCCTTTGTTTTTTTTTTTTTTTTTTTTTTTTTTTTTTTTTTTTAATACATGCATCAGAAATTGCTATTTCATCTATGTTCCACAGGCATCTTTTTTATTCTTTTTTACTGTGCATTTCCTATTTCCTTGTACATACATACAAATTCATATATATATATATATATATATATATATTTATGTGATGGTTGTTTTTAGACTGCGGTTTTCCAACATTTTCATGCTATGTGGTCGACAGCAACACAAGCAAACATTGCATTTGTCTTTTTTTTTTTTGTATTTATTACATGAAACGCATTTCATTTAATGCAGTAACGATGATGTTCACATTGCGTTGACGACGACGACTACGACAACAACAACAACAACAACGAAGAGGACGATAATGATGGTGATGGTTGTGATGATGATGATGATGATTATAATGATGATGATGATGATGATGGTGATAACGATGATGATTCATACGTTCACCAATACTTACGAAATACTTAATGTGTTCTTCTCCGATTTTATTTCATTTGCGTAAATTATTCAATGTTCATTCGTAGCCATTCATTTTCCTTTTCGTTCATATGATACTCTTTACTCTGAATACGGTGATAGTGATTGCTTTGTCAGCATTACCCTGACTCTTCAGTAAGAAAATATGGGAGAAATGCTATTTTGAAAGTTGGGTGTTGATAAGTTTTCATTTTGACACATTGTTGTTAAGCAAAATGATTAAGAGCAACGTATTTATTTATTTATTTATTTATTTATTCACTTATGTATGAAAACAGTGAGGTTGAGCTGATTTGATAATTAAAGGATTATAATTAATAATATTCAACTAACTGAATGTATCTAAATTAAGTTAAAAATTTTTGATATCAGCGATTTTTATGAAAAAATATTCAAAAATTTTCTCAAGCGTTTCATTTAAAAGTTAATGAAAATCCATCATCTCTCATAGCATTTGTGTAGCAGTGAAGTAATAATTTGTGTTTTTAAAAGCCAAGATTGTATTTTCTAGAAAGTCAGTGAAATTTGCGAAATTGAAATTTTTATTGCTTACAACAAACTGATCTGAGCTGAGCAGTAAGGCAATGTGGCAATAAAAAGTTCTATTCTGGATTAGCGTGCCGCCATAGCCCGGTACATAGGATTCACGATTGCTAAATAAGTATCCTAGGGTTGGGTTTTCAGTACGGGAGGCCGGGCGCTAATTCCCCACATCGATCAAGCAACATTGGCTAGACTGTGGTCACTCGAAATCCCTATATCGTTCTCTTTCTCTACTTCTTTGTGAACTTCACAGCGTTACACGCATAGCAGACATCTCTTGATTGATTGATCACAGTAGAAAACAATAAAAACAACGGCTCAGCATTACATACCACCCTGCACCACCCAACAGTTATTTATAAAAAGTCTTTTCAAAAGAAGGCTTTATATGGGAAGTGATCGAAAAAATGGACCGAAAAATTTTGATAAAAATCAAATACAAAGAACTTCGTGTTCACATTGAATCTTTTCTACTCAAGACGATGCATCACTTGTTGTTGATTTGCAATAGAAGAAGAATTAGGAAATTTAAGTATTTTTTGAAGTCCATATTGTAGGCACATTTTTCGATGAAGAAAACCCACTATTGAAATACGATAGAAATGCGGGATGTGTTCAAAAGAAAGTGACGAAATAAAAAAAAAATTCACGAAAAATATTTTTTTTGTTTATCAAAATCTATTCAAAGTAGTTCCGCTTAGATACAATTGTGCTAGCGCTTCCGATATGAGTTTTTTTTTTTTTTTTATGTGGCCTTCAGCTCTTTCGGCGATGCGGTCTTTATCTCCTTAATCATTGCAAAACTCGGCCACCTCGTGGGTCTTTCTAGTTTCAGGAGGAAGAAAAAATCGCAGGGGGCCAAATACGGTGAATAGGATGACTGAGGCGTGACTACGGTGTTGTCTACCCTTTATACGTGCCAAAAGCAAACTAAAAACGCAAAATCGCTGATAATTTCACTGTATGTTAGGAACATGTACAAGAAAAAGAAAATTTGGAAATCAAATATACGTAACACACGCAATTTGAAAATTCGGCTGATCCCTTTTTTGAACACATCCCATATAGCAACAACAGGTAAACCAGATTTTAATCTTTTGTCTTAACTTCTTGTAGCTTTGATGCTGACACGTGTAGCTTAATAGGTAAGAAGCGCGAGGAACGCGCCAGTAATCGCGGGTTCAAACCCCAGTGCGATACCGTTTACTTTGGTAGTAACTATAGTGAATGTTCCGTCGGTACAGGCATAACACTTACCGGTTGGGCACACAGACCCACTAGGTTGCAGCCAACTCTCTATGTCATTAGCTTTCTTCTTCAGTTCGCCTTCTTTCTGACCGTCGCCGTAGGGGACATATTTTGAGCGATTGATCGTAACAAAAAAAAAATAACTAACATACGAACAAGTTTAAGGTTACAAGGGTATGAATCTTTTTTGGGAATAACTCGCGGAACTTGTTCCACCTATGATCGGTTACTATAAACATAGCAGAACATATTTTGAAGAAATCAATCAAAGAAGTGCAGGCAGTAAACAAAACTACGACCAGCCTTGTCTTGCTTTCGGAAGGAACAGGTGTCTCTTACAACTAAAGAATTCGTTACCCTACAGGGAGAGAGAAAGAAAGAAAACGCAATTTGATAAAAAGTTTTCTTAACACAAAATAATTTTAATTACTAAGGTCTCTGTGTTACAAAACAAATTGAGAAAACAACTATTTTTTTTCATTTTTTTGGTGGTTGGTAGACGAGCAACATATTTGGTTTTATTTGTTCTAGATGATCCATTAAGTGCTGGCTTAAAATTTGATATGCTCTTTTCTTAACGAGGAGGAAGTGTCTTTAAAACCAATATATCTTTCGCTCCCCTTACATGTACATGTACTGACAAGAGGAGAAGAATGTAAGCTGCCAGTACGTTCGTTGATTTTGTTTTGTGGAAATTTAAACATAAATTCTTTTCAGAAGAAACAACAAACTTTAAGTAATTATTTACTGCATATATATGGGCGTACGTGTGCACATAATGAGGCTTATTGTCTCTCCAATATTTCCATTTTTAGTATTCGTATGCTATTATAAAACTGAAAATTTATACGAAACATGGAATTTTAACAAATTTATTAGTCGCGACTTTTGCGTTAAGTGTGATTGTTTTTGTTGCCAGAGATTGTGAACATGTTTGGCGCAGTAATAAGAATTACTTTCGGTTGGGGCTTTTTTTTTTGTCTTTTTTTCTTTTTCACTTTTGCATATAATCAATGTATAAAAGGATTTTTAATGCGATTTCTGCATCATTGCAATTATTCTACACATTTTATGGTCGCAATATTTTCAATGATAAAATGCGCATTTATCACAAATCTATGAAAGTATGCAGACATGTGAAGTCATTATATACAGGGGCCATAAACATTGCAGTGCAAAAACCCCCTTCAAACCACTTTCATACCTATTTCTTGTTACAACTTTATTTCATCTCATCTACGTATTCCACTGCCTGGCAGTGAATAATGCATATAAGCTCTACCCAACTATGTATGTGACACACACGCGCTCTCAATTATTGGTTACACATTAATAATTATTGCTGTTCAATAGCATGATATTCTCAATTACGACAACGAAAAATGTTATGGATTTCAAAAATTGCTGAAATATGAAAAAAATGTAATGAAATTTTCAAAACAATTTTCAATTGCATTGAATACTTTTTATATATATATATATATATATAT
>KK502703.1:104170-127154 GCA_000688735.1 Glossina austeni
ACGCAACAAGTCCGTATTTCTGATGTCAAAAAAATAAATAAACAAAAACAAGTCGGCTACAGTCCACGATTACATGTTATTCATATAATGACTGTTCGCAAAGACGCTTTATATGGGAAGTGATCGAAAAAGCGGTGCCATCCGAGCCATTTTCAATAGCGTTTGTCCTTAATCCAAAAGTCGTTGCTGTAACAGATATCATCCAAATATCTCATTGCGACTTTACGTTGAACACAAGAAAACAAGACGGACAGACGGACAGACAAGCTTGAATTGATTCGGAAATTGATTCCGAAACTATCGGTATAATAAAAGGTGTGGCTATCCCAAGTCCTTCTGGGTGTTGCCCACATAACTTATACCACCTGTGGTGTAAGATATAAAAAGCCAGCTTTGGATAAAAGAATTGTCGATTTAAAATGGATATAATTTTCTTTTTTTTTTTTATACGATTCTGTCTTCCAGCTTTACCTACCGCAGCGGTCATTTTGTTTTTTAATTTAAAGTTTTTCAAAAGAAATTTTTCTATTAATTATTTCTATTAATGCTATAATTAAGAAAAATTTTAAAATCACTTTAAACCAAACCGACCTTTAAAGCAAACACATGTCGAGATCTCAAAACAGTTTCATCTTCTTGGAAAAATTTGTAGTTACGCAGACTTTAAAATGGTTTTGATAAATGCTCGAATTCAATTCTAAGTGAACGTCTGCTTTAAAGTTTGAGCCATTCGAAATGTTGCGCATTTCAGCTACTGTAACCATTTCTATAATAAGAAAAGACAAAAGAATGGATGCTGACTTAATAACGAGCTTAAAAATTATTCTGATGCGTACGATTGAATTTTTTATAAACAGAATTTTTTTAAATATTAATAAAAATATATAATAACGATATTAAAATCGAATTAGGCGAGCGAATGGCTGGATGTAAATGCAAAAGAAAAAAAAAAAAAGCAAAGACCAAGACCAAGAAGGCCAAAAAGGCCAAAATACCAATAAATTTAATATTTCTTTTTTTTTTTTTTCTCATGTTTTCCAAAAGATCAACAGGTTTTGAAATTTACTCATATGGTCGCACACATATTCATCGAGATGTACATATGTACATACAGATATATGTATATATATGTTATATATATAAAATATCGAAAATTCAATTATTAGCAAACGACGGACCATTTACAGCAAATTTAATTGAAGTACATTGATACGGCGGAATTTTATGGAGCATAATAAGAACTTTAATAGTCTAGAAGTCTGTAAAATAAATATGAAATATATGTCTTTATATATATGCTAGCACTTATATGCCAGTATATTGATTGCCTACACTGACGTCGTTATGGCGTCAACACTAAATATTTGTTTGAATTTTAAAATTTTTTTTTTTTTTTTTACTTTGATTTTTTTGTTTTTGTTAAAACTTGAAAACACAATGAAACGATAGCAGTTTGCTACTACTACTACTACTACTACTACGACTACTACTCTCTGCGAACTACGCTACTGTTAGTATATAAAGAATGCTAGATTGCTACTGTTTTTGCGGATACTTTTTCCTGCATCTTCTGAATGCTGATGAAGAGACCACAACAACAACAACACATGATTGCACTTTTAAGTTTATTTAAGATTTCTTTTGTCTTCTTGTCTTTATTTTCTTTTTTCCTTTTTTCTTTTTTTCTTGTAGTTTTGTTTGTAGTTTATTTTTCATTGAGAGGATAGAAAATAGTTTGTTTATTTTTATTATAAAGTTTTGTGGTTGAGAATGTGATAGGATGAACAATTACAGAGAAAATTTCAATCGATATTTTCTTAATATTTACTTTATTCTTAAATAGAGATAAAAATATCAAAAAAAAAAAAAACCAATTGCTTGTCAACTCGTTTCTTTTCAATCTCATCATTTTAAGTTTAAATGAATAGGTGCTTGAATCCATCAACAACTGGCAAACAATGATCATAAAGACCTTTGTTTATAACGTGAATCTTAATCAGTTAGTTTTCGCGATCCCATTGAAAAATGTGCACTTAAATTGTCTCGCAAGATCAGTCTCGTAAACGAGTGTACGACGGAGGAGTATATCTGGCATAATGCGAAAAGTTACCCTTTCTCCATGACGAATATACTCGTCAATGATTGCTAACTTAAACAACTGGTTAAGTTATTTCTCCCAAAATTGCCTACAAATTGTATGCGCATATACGCCTTTTTGCTAAGAACGATGTTTACGTACGGTGTCCTCTTTGTTTGTCAATCGACCACAGAGTACATATCATATCATGTCAGGCTTCATTACTTTCAAGCTCTACAAAAAAACATCATGCTTTAGTTCAGCCAATGTTATCGTGGTCTTCTATATTATCGACCGATTAATGTTCAACTAAAGCAGATGCAGATGCAGTGATCACGCGGACAAAATGACTTCAATCGGCAACATCTCTTGCACATGTGGTGCATTACAAGCTTATTGTCTGCTCGAGTCTTAGCACCCTTGCCACCCCCCGCAAAGCGTGCAGATTGTCCCAATATTGCCTTGCCTTGCCCGACTGTTCTTGAAATATCAAGGCTACAAATAAATTCCCTATTAAATCTACTTGTTGCCTGCCTTCAATTCTCCCGAAATTTTTGGTATAGAAAACTTGGACATTGTCGCTTGTACAGCATAAGTTTCACTTGTTCGCTAACTGCCGTTCAGTGAATATTAAAATGTAAAGAGATGGATCTCCGCTAACAGTATTTAAAGAATTGCTTTTTGTTGTGTTTTTAATTGGAAGAAAATGCAGCTGAATCAACGGAAATGACTATTTTGGACTCGAGTGAAAATGCGGTAAACTACGAAACTGTTAGAAAACGGTTTTCGGTCAAAATATGTTTCTATTGTAAACGCTGGAATCCACATATGTCCTTCCGTCCGTCCGTCTTCAGCAATAGGAAGCCAGGAAGTAATCTTCAACTTCGTCTGGGAAAATCTTGAACTTACAGATTATCTTCTAGACTTGTCTCTTTCAGATTAGTAGACGGTCGAGATCAAACAGCAGCTAACCAGAATTGAAGATTTGCGAAAATAATACTGCAATAAAAAGAAAGACCAATATTCAAATTCAATTGCGTGGGCAAATCGAATATCAAAAATATTTTTCTTAATTGGTAACACTGTCACAGATATATGTGTCAAATTTCACGTCATAAACATCATTAGCGTTTCAACTGCGCTTGGTTTTGTACGACGCAAAAAGTAGGTTTTCCGATTTTTATTGTGTCTACGATGCAATGATTTCGGACGTCATTAAACATATCACTGTCGGAGATGAATCTTGGATCTACGGCTACAGTCTAGAGACAATCAATCAACCGAACAAATATCGGTCAGTCAAGACCGGAAAAACCGCGTCAGAGTCACGGTGGTGTTAACAGTCTTCTTCCATTATCACGACGTTGTGCACTATGAAGTCCCGTCGCCGAGCCAAACTGTTAGTGAAGAATGTTATTTGAATTTGACACATTAAGTCGATAACTAGGTTACCTCGGAAACGGTAGTTACTTCCATTACGAAGCTTTCTAACAAATATTTTTTCAATCAATTTTGAATTTTATCAAAAAAGGACGAAAAATTATTTATGGAGCTTCGTTGTCGCAATTTGGCAGTCTTTGTAGGAATCTTCTGTTTTTTCAAAACATGCAACTCAAATATATAAGGAATAGGGATGAAACTTCGACTCTATTCTACGCACACTACAGATTATGTTATACTGATTTGTTATCCTCTCCGATAATATTGAACTCAGATGTCACTTATTTATTACTTACTATCAAATTCATTACGCAAACATATACAAAAAGTTAAAAGCATTTATATCAAATTCTTAATAAAAAAAAACACACACACACAGGCAATAAAAAGAAAAAAAGAATAATAATAACAACAATAATAAATCAACGCAAGATTACAAAAAGAAATTATATATTAAATAGTAATAACAACAACAATATATCAAAACAAATGGAAACGTTATAGTGGAACACGACCTACCATTCAATACTCTACAAAATTTCGTTAATTACATTCATATTCATATAACGACTTTCCACATTAAGGCTTTATATGTGGCTGACTGAAAAATTGGTCCGATCCATATTATTTTTATTGGCTTTCATCATTACTTCAAAACGTGTCGATGTATCAAATTTCATCAAAATATTTTCAAAAATTGTGACCTGTAGATTGGACAAAAGAAACAGGACGAACAGACAAACTTTGATTGATTCAGAAAGTGATTCTCAATAGATCGGTATAATAAAAACTGGGTTTGTCTCAAGTCCTGCTGCACATCGGCACCTTGTGCCACAAGTGATGTAGGGTATAAACAGATTGAAAAAAAAATCACAATTATTTATCGAAATAGTATAAAATAGCAACAATAACGAACACAGTCACAGTAAATAAATAAAGCAATCAAATACTAACTAATAATACAAAGTAGTCGCTGACTTTATTAAGGCTCAGGCTAAGTAATATGCATTCATATGTTCAGCCATTGACTACATTTGAAGAAGAAGATTATATTAAAAGTATGGCACATAATTATTATTGTAATCCATTGAAAAATGTCTGCACTGCGTATAATCTTTTCTCTTTTCAAAAATAATTTTGATTTTATTTTCAAAAAAAATTACACAATGCATGCAAGTTATGGTAATTTTAAGCGAATGATTGACGGACAGACGGAAAAACAAATTTAGTATATCCCCCAATTGCTCCATATTATGTATGTAAATGTAAGTATTCGCATAATCGTATTTGATTCATAACACAATCAATCAATCAATTGCATCATACGCGGCTGTAGTCGATCATAGCTTGCATTTCTTATTTTACATAACTTCACGAACCTTCGAAAAACACCTAGCGTTAGATATATATTAAAAGCAAATGCAATTATCATATCCTTATTTTCAAAAGCGCATAATGAACTAAATTTAATCGGTCGCCATTCTCATCTTTCATAATTCCTATCTAGTTTAGTACACTCCTGCCATGATTTGTTCCAAGATTTTGTAACAAAATCACGCTAGCATTAGAAATTGATTTATGAACAAAAATTACATTTTTTGTTGCATTTACTCTTTAAGGCTGAAGACCTTGATTTCGACTGAAAACAGGCGCAGACATCACGTTTTTGTTATACAAAAAATGCCCAAGTTAATCACGGTTAAAATCGTAATTTCCGTTAACTCATCTTGACATTCGTGAAATTATCTCTCTGCTCTTCTCTCTCTCTCTCTCAACTTAAAGCTGGATTTGATGATATTGGAAATTGTTATGTTGTCAGATCAATGAGTTTTCGATGCGATTCTTCTTCTTCTTCTTTTTTTTTTTAATGACCAATCGTTCGACGGCCGTCCCCTATAGATGTAAGACGGCGAAGGTCAAGAAAAGAAGCATGGAAGAGAGAAAGAAATAGGAAGTGATCTATGCACCTTTTTAATTTACATGTAAAGATATATTTATATGTAAGTAAGTACATGAAGGATTTCCATAATTAATTACCTTTTGGTCCGTGTTTTTTGAAGTCAACTTCTTAAATATAATAACCGAAATCGCTTGCGGCGTGAAGGCCTTATTAGTATTATTTTGTAGGAAAAGAAGCAATTTCAAGTATTTATATGCGCATACTGAACTTGCTTGTGGTCTCAAAACACTATGCAAAATGCTTCCAAATGATTTAGTCGAGAGTCTAACTATCTTCAAATAAATTACATATAAATTTATAATTCTTACACTCCACACTACCGAAACAAGGAGATATTAAGGTTGTACAGATGTACGCCCTACCCGGACGGAGTTGGAATAGACACACCTTTTATTATACCGATCGTTTCAAACTCACTTTCTAAGTCGATCTAAGTTTGTCTTCTTGTGTTCAAGCCGTTTTCGCACAAGGCCGAGCGTTATTGGGAATGGTTCCGTTCGGATCGAACATTTCCACTATAACATCTTGCTTTGAAAAGTCGTCTCATCAACACCTGTAGTGTAATGTGTAGGATATTTTACGATAGGCGTGGCCATCTGTAATCCTTTTACTTATTTAATTATTATTTAAAATTAATCAAACAAAGCTTTCGAATGCAATGTAAACTTGCCTGTACTTTCAGATGAAACGATTTCACGAAATCACTGAAATCATTCTTAATGCAAACGCATTGTTCGCCAGCAAGCAATCGAACTTGCCTATTTATTTATTTATATATTTCAACTTATTAGTTGCATTTCAAAATTGTTTGAATACCAACCCAAGGAAATGAAAAAAATATATAATGTTACCCGCACCCGGCCAACCTCAGGGGAGAATAGCATAAATGTGACACGAAGAAAAGCAAAAAAGAGGAAAAATGATAGCATACGAAGTCTATTCAAGACAAATAATAACACTTTAGTCCGGCTAGGCCGACCCTACCCTACACCACATTATCTAACACAATTCTTATTTTGGTATGAAATTACAATTATGGGTCAATTTTCATCACCACATATTAAAACTTAGACTTTTCTGCTCTATAAGGGACCAATTTTCGTGAAAATCCTTATTAAGATAGAATACAAACAAAATGTGCCAAAATGGTACAAATGTGGTACAGAAACGATCGAAAAAGTGGTCCCATCCGAAACATTTTCGATGGCGTTCGTCCTTGGATCAAAACACGTCGCTGTACCAAATTTCATCAAAATATCTCAAAAATTATGACTTGCAATTTGAACAAAAATTTACATGGACAGACGGACAGACGGACATATAGAAAGACAGGCTTAGATCAATTCAGATTATGATTCTGAATCGATTGGTATAATAAAAGGAAGGGCTACATACCTCCGCATTAACTTAATATATTCTGTATCCCACGTGCGTTGGCAATCCGAACTACGATAATATAAATCTTAATAATCGTTAAATAATTACCATAGCTCAAGCAACGATGTGTGCACAATGTACCCATTTCGTGTTTTCTTACAGACGCATATAGTGCATATAGTCTGTATAATGCGTATAAATATATGTTTATTACCATTAAAATGAATTGTGAATTATCAAGTGCTTGCTAACTACTACTAACAAATGTGAGCGAATCGATACTATAATCTTATGTATGCCAAAAATGCATGCAACTCTTCTCTTCTTCTTGTTCTTCCTCTTCTTCGTCTAGGTAGATCGAAATACGCGATATGCTTGCATTTTAATGCTTAATTGAGAAAAACTTGCCTGTCGCTAATTGTAATTACTTCAAGCCTTTAATTTGTCTATTGTATCGTTGTTCATTTTCCAACTTTAAACGGCGATTGTATGTATAGATATGTATACAATAATAATTAATTACCATTTTGATTTAATCAAAATAAAAAAAAAAAAAAAATTGATTATAATTTAATTAAATTGAAATTTTTTTCGCATAAAATTTATTACAAACGTAATTTTAATCGTTTTTACCGTTTTTATCTTTGGTTTATTTAGAATAAACAAAAGAGAAAAAGAGAGAGAGAGAGAAAGAGAAAGAACGAACAAAAGAATGCAGAGAAATAATTACATTATATAAAACCCGAAGCAATCACTTATATTCATTTATAAAGGTGTTAGTTGTACAACATGTAGACATGTGTCGGCAGAAGGCGTGAGAACAACATGTGCATGCATGTGTGTGAACGTGAATTATATTTAAGTTCTTTAGTAAATGACCCCTAGTGTTTACTACGATGTGTCGGCTGCACACGGTCATAGGGACGAAGTTGAGACGGAAAGGATAAGAGTAAAGGGAGTTAACGGGCAAGTAGCAAGTAGGTGGTAACTGACCACAACTAAAATGTATTCATTGTTCGGGGCATATTGTTTTATCATACTTGCTTACGTGATATTAAATCCTTTTATGAATGGCTGGCTTGACGTTAATGTCATCGCACCAGGATACATATAATGTTTTGTGGTCCTTTCTACTTAAATCATATATAAAATTGTTGTGTGCAGGTTACAACATGCAACCATTTTACTTTCACACATAGATGCTGTCGCTTATACTTACTTATATTATATAAGCAAGGATGTTGAAAAACTCAGTCGCTTGGTAGCTTGTCTCTTGTGCGTGCGATGGTTTATCATACAAAAAAGGATGCTTGCCAGACACATTTATAATTTTATTTGTTTTACGCCAATAATGTTTAAAATGAAACTCAAACTGAAATTTTAAATTTCACATTTTCTCGGTCAACTTCTCGGTCTTCGCACATTACAAGCAGGCGCGCTCTAGCGTGCATATAACCACCATCACAAACAAATGCGACGTTAAGCATGGTTGACTTCACTTCTGCTCTTCTGTTCGGATTTGAAAAAACGGAAACCGCCATATTTCGTTTTTATTCCGTCTTTCCCTTAAGCTAAATTAAATTCTTTTTTTCTTTTTTTTTTTTTTTTTTCTGGTCTTTTACAAGTAAATGTCTTTCGCAACTTAAACGCAGACATGGAATCTTGTAAAGAATTCTTATATTGCATATATATATAAAAAAAAAAAAAAAAGAAAATATTATATAATTGCATCGAATTTGAGAACGGTATATGTTACTTTCAATTTGTCAATAATAAGAAGAGGCAGACAATTTTTTTGGTCAGGAGAAGAAGGAACGAGAATTTTTTTTAAATTTTTTTTCTGACTTAGTTCTAATCGCAACCGGAACAGTTACTAATATATTTCCGTAGTAAAGATGCAGCAACGAACGATAAAAAAACAGGAAATGAAAAAAGTACGGACGTACGACGAACACAACATTCTTGCTTGTTTCATTTCTAATGTTTTCTCTAATTTTACCCATGGACAGTTGTGAATTTTCTTATATTTAATAGTTTTTCTTATTTCATTATTATCTTCTCTCTCATATCTCCTGGGCACGTAAATATGAAACCGGAATTTTCGTATGGTTGGCCCTAAGAACAGAGAGAACATACATATCTAAAGTTGCATTTTTTTTTTTTTAATAGCTTCGACATCCGGCAACGATACACAATCGTAATAGAAGAATATTTGTTCTGACAACGAAAATGTCATGTTTTGCACTAAATAAAAAGCATTCGGTTACAGCAGTTTTTTTTCGTCCGAACGACAGAAAGGAACATCTGTGCGACATCATATCTTAATTGGGATCTATTTTGGGAATTTCGGGCATTGCAATGAGTGGGTACACCTACACGTACCATCCGTGTTGACTACGAAATTGGGCCGCATTGGCACGGGGACCATGTTCTATATGTTTGGTGCCCTTTTTTCGTACAAACGAGCATCGTTTTTACCACGTTTCCCGACTAGAGATGAGAAATGGTGCTATTCTGAGAATTTCAGGCGTAAAAATTGAAGGGTAGATCTACGCATGCAATTCACATCGACTGCCAGTCTGAATCGCATTGCCACGAAGACGGTGTTTTGCGCTTGGTAGGATCAGAAGGGTATGGTCTGCATGGCGACTAAAGTCAAGGTGAAATGGTGATTAACATCATACGCAATCGATTTAAACTGCTCGCTCAAAACTCGGTCGTAAACTAAGCGGAATGTTAAGAAAGGCAACACAAAGGGCTACATTGCTCACATGACATCTGTCCATCCATCAATGCAGCAAAACAGCGGTACGATGGATGCACTCATCTAGAAAGTACTAGACCATGCGGCTTACTCAACCCAACTGGAGTCCTTCTGATTGCCACTTGTTTGCATCCATGGCACAGACGCTTGCTATTTACACAAATTTACGAAAATAACTGGTTTGCTTCAAAGAAGTAGCCGGTCTTTTGCTACGGCATCCATAAAGTGTCGGACAGAAAAAAATATCTTCTTATCACTTACAGACAATAAATACGTGCATTACTATACAAAGATTCCGGTTTGCAATGTGCAAATCTGGCATTATATTTGAATTATAAAATAACGTCATTACCACTTATTAAAGATCTTAGATTTAGATATAGTTAAAAACTATTAGTTATATTTAACGTAACTAATTTGAGTAAAGCATGAAAAGCACATGAAGAAATTATGTTGGCTTCGCTTCGAATTTATGGATACCCAGCAACTCAAACAAATATAATGTAATATATTATATAATATATTATATAATAAATTATAATAAATTTAATATAAAGTTATTTGAATATTACGAACAGCAACACTTCACGGGTAAGCAACATTTTCAAATGTGATTTGCGGCTTTTAAGCAAAGTATGTACTGAGAAATACTCGTTGGTCGCACGGACATCGCTATGTATGCTTAGTGTCTCAGTCTAATATAATAATGTTATCGAGTTTTCGATGCGTGCATTTGCAAACTCTCCGAAAATATTATAAATTAAGTACAAATGTAACGTATTTTACGACAACCTTTGTGATCACATCTTATGAACAAACGAACTAAACCTATTTTGTTGCCATTCATGAACATGCGTTGCTGGCGATTCAGAAACGTAATGTGGCTTTTCTAATAGCCATAAAAAAATTTTTAAATTCATTTGATGCCGGCTTTAATGAGTGTTCAATCGAAATAAAGTTGTTGTACGATATTTTCAAAAATTTTCTAGTCACTTCCTAAAGACAACAATATGCTAAGTTCAACATTTCGTTTGTGACATGAAACGTTCTGTGGAATATCCATTTAAAGCCTATTCTTTTTCCAACAAAAGCGGTGCAAAGTAAGCTTTGAATTCTCATAAAATCAGTTAACAACAAGCTAAGGGAATGGCAGATGACTCACCCTGCGTAATCTTGTACTACTGTGGCTCAAACCTTCCATGCCATCCATACAACTATTCGAATGCAAAAGTCACCCATCTGCCAGTTCAACTTTGGTGAAGATAACTTTTGCTTGAATTCGCTCCATGTAACCATGTAGCTAAGGGAGATGCCAAGCAGATGGGTCATCCTTCGTAATCTTGTACTACTGTGGCTCAAACCTTCCATGCCATCCATACAACTATTCGAATGCAAAAGTCACCCATCTGCCAGTTCAACTTTTGTGAAGCTAACTTTTGTTTGAATTCGATCCATGCAACCATGTAGCTAATGGAGATGCTAAGCAGATGGGTCATCCTTCGTAATCTTGTACTGCCGTGGCTCAAACCTTCCATGCCGTCCATACATCTATTCGAATGTAAAAGTCACTCATTTGGCACTTCAACTTTTGTGAAGCTAACTTTTGCTTGAACTCGCTCCATGCATCCATGCCAATGGAATCGAGTCTTTCAACGCATTAAGACCTGTTCGCAAACCTAAATTTTCAATTCTAAAAAGAAACTATTTCTCCGAATCATATGCACAATTATCTCAATCGGATCTGTCTTGTTAAACTAGAATTATGAAAAAATCTCTACTTTAGTTGAATTCGTCTGAGTCGATCGGTAGGTGTCGCCGCGATGCGAATCGAACCTTCTTGTACTTGTTTCTCGTTCGATTTCGTGCATAACATATTTTTGTCATTGACATGACTAACATGACAATTTAGTTTGTTATTTTTATTGTCAACATGAATGGTAAATAAGACCACAGATAGACAGACAGACGGACAGGCGAAAAGACAGATAAATACATGAACATATTCGTTGATATCTGTTTACTCGTGTTTTTCTTTTTCTTCTTTTTCTATTTTTTTTTTGTTTTTTCTTCTTTTGGTATATAAATGTCTAAATGTCGATTGTTTAACATATTGATAAATGAAATTTCTGTACAATAATTGCGAACAGGTTGTGCGCCTATGTGCGTATTTTTCTACGCTTGCATTCACGTTTCGGTATATATTTCAATTTGTATACAAATTGAAATTATTTAACAATTTTTTTTTTGTAACTCTAATGAAGATTTATGAAAAACTATTGTTGAAAAATTAACTCCTGTTTGATTTATAAATTTATTGGAGAATTTTATTTATTTATGTATTTATCATAGAGATAAAATATTATCATTATCATGTGAAATTCATCCATTGAACAAATAGACGAATTTTAAGATTAATCTTAAACTTAAAGCTATAAAAATTTCCAAATCGAAAAGTAACTCAACAAAATCCATAGATAAATAAATACACAAAGAAGAGGAAAGAAAGAAAGCATGCAAATATCTAGCACAGAGGCACACTCACGGCTGACATGAAGTTGTGAGGGTATCATTAAACAAATGCGAATATACAGGAGCTCGGCAACTAATGGTAGCAAACATGTTAACTAAGTTGGGTTCGGGAATCACATGAGACAGTAACACTTGACAATAGGTTTAAGGACGATATCGGCAAAGGGGGTATATTAAGTGAACTTGATTTGGTAGTATATAAAGACTCCAATGTTAAGCCACCGTTAGTGCCGTTCTTACCAATGACCAATGTGCCCTCTTCCGGGGTATATTACGAGGGTATGTTAAATTTGTGCGGACATAATACCCCGAAGGCCTCAAGATAGAGTCATTTTTTATTATACCGATACATTCAGAATCATTTCCTGTCTGTAAGCTTGTCCGTCCGCCCGTCCGTCTTTCTGATGTTTTCTTACGTATTTTTGTGTTCAATCTACAAACCGCAATTTTCGAAATATTTTGGTGCATTTTGATACACTGACGTGTTCTGACCCGGAGAGGATGATACGGATCGAGCCACTTTTTCGACCACTACCCTGCAATTTTCAACATTTTTCGACACGACTCGCGATGTAGTAATGCTTCGACACTCTAAATTGGTATGAAAAAAGTGGTTCGGTTGGCCCAATTTTTTGAACCACCTTTCATATAACTACGAACCACTTTTCATTCCACGAAAACTGAATCTTTATATGATAAACAAATTGTAATTTTGAATATTCCACGCTAAGAATTGGTTCATAATAGTAAATCGGCAAAGAAATCAACCTTACCAAGTAGGTCTATTTTTAGTACACCACCGCATACAGGGGTTCACCATTTTATGGGTAATGGGTAAGCCCTTATAGGTCAAAATGCTTACTTGTTGATATTTTATGATGGAAATTTGTTCATGATAGTAATTTGACATAAAAGTTAAGTGGACCGAATTTGGACCCCATAGGTCTATTTCTTGGACCCTACTCTATATAAGATTCTTCATGAATAGTAAGGTCTTCACAAAAAAAAATAAATTAAAGTTACTAAATTTGAATCACGTCATGTGATGCTTTGGGCACTATCCAATATGCGGGCTCCTCATTTATTAAATTGCTAAAATTTAATATGTACAAAATCAGTGCCTAAATGCTCAAATGCTCCATGGCTACAGATATACGCATAGATGCCAAGCGTTATATAAAAATACTAAACGATTTTATATGCTCCTCTCCTCTGTCCTCTGTCCATAGACATGCATTTCTATTGTTAAGATCGTCAAATAGATAAGGAAGGAAGTTTTACACTTCCAACAACAAATTTCGAAAGCCCGTTATATTAATTAAGCATATAACAACAAGAAGTTTCTTTGTTAATAGTTGGGGCTGGGGAAACTCAACCGAATTTTAGAGGAATATATGCTTCAGTATGTAAGTTAATAAAAATTAATAATTTTATAAAACTTTACGATATCTACAATTTCTACACCCACCACTGAAGGATAGACATGCACTCATTTTTCCCCAATGTTTGCAACACTTAAAAAGAATCTTTAGAGTAGACCAGAGCGTAAAATTCTCAATCGATTTAGTCATGTCTGTCCGTCTGCGCAGTTTATGTTGTTGGCATCCTCCTGCTCGTATAAAATCAAAATATTGGCTTTAAATTTGGCAGAAACATTTCAGGTTCTTGCACACAGGATGGCATCGCAAATGAGCCAAATCGGTCGAAGGATAGGCCAACAGTCCGATAAAAATTGAACGAAACTCTGTTTTGCTCATTACTCATGAACTGGAAGAGAAAGAAAGGTGAAATTTGCTAAATTTCTCCTTGCTTTTGTAAATGTTTCGAAACGGAACACTTTTTCGACCACTTCCTACATAACGACATATTTCGAAAAGTCACTCTATGAGTAACTGTAGGGTATTTAAGATGAGCCGTGACGCACTGTAGTGTTTCCATTTGGTTGCTTATAATTAGAAAAAAATTTTGTAAACCATAAATTTTTGAATATATTTTTCAACATTATTTTTACAAGAATAAGATGAGCGTTACACAGAGCACTTTGCAACTTTTAGGCAAAATGTAAGGGGTTTAAGCATCCAATGCGATGCAATCTGTGAAAATAATAAAATTTTCGTTTTACTTTAAGATTTTAGTTGACCTTACAAGTATATATATAGCCCAAGCTGTACTCTGCTCATGTGTGTGCATAAATTATTCACATTTCGCCTTGAACGTGAAAATATAAATAAATCAAAAACACAGTTAAGATGAACAAAAAAAAAAAAATAAAAAAAATAATAATAACAACGATCGGTATGTGCAAGAAAAAGAAAGAGTTTATGGAGGAAAAAATCTTTTTTTTTTTTCATATCATTACAGATATGCATGAATATATAGAAATTTAATGCTTCCTCTCCATCTCTCTCCGCCTTTTTGCCTCATAGAGATTTTGTCTTTCGGCGTATCTTTCATTCAAAGCAAAAAATCAAATCAGTTAAAAGCTGAATATTCATAATTTAACCGCGGGAAAAACAGAAGAAAGTAAAACAGGTTACTAACCAACTTTTTCTTATCAATTTTATTGACATCTATCCGGTAAAGTGTTGAAAATCACAACACTCTCTCATCAGATATACCGTTGACTCTTTAAAATAATTGATTGAAAGCACGATCGGTTATAAGACATATATTGCAAAACAAAACAACAAAAAAAGAAAAAACAAAAAAAAAATTAGTTGCATTAAGTCTTAGAAGATTGGCAAGAAAACTGTGCGAATCAATTGAATTGAGCACAATTTTTTAAAGCGACTCTTCGTCTATCGACCAATTTATTAAAATTTTTTTTTCCTTCCTCCGATTAATAAAACAAGTGAGAAAGCTGTTGTCGTAGCATGATTTGGGTATCACTGCTTTTTTATGTACATGCATGACACATGCACGTAAACCTATCGAGATCACTTTTACCAGAAGCATGTAAGAAAAAATTAATTCAAAATTTTCATTTCATACTTTCGTAACATTTATTCTTTGTATTCTATACAAAAACGGCGTATTTGAAGTAATTTATTCTTTACCTCCGCTGCATTATTTTGCGTTTGATTTCCTTGCAGAAAATTCATTTCTTTGCTTTATGCTCGAGATGTGGCTTCAAAATCAAAGCAAATATTTGTTTTCAAATTTCTTAGCCTTACTGGCAAGCGGGTCGTTTTGCTGAATGACTAACATTCAAGCGGTACACGTACTAGTGTGGATAAACGGACAATACGTAACCTTACCGTGGTTGTTGTTTCCAAGCAGGTATCATAATGGAAGACATTATTTAGGATGTTTTTCGTACAATTGCTTCCATGTATTGTTTATAAATATTTCTCACACGACACTTTGCTTATTCAACTCATTAAACAAAGTGCAGTCAAAATTTTCTTTATTTACGTAAAACTGTGCTTAACATACTTTGCAAGTTGACTCAGTCAGTTTTCCCCAATTCCATCAGAGGCAGCTCAAAAAAGCCACATTACTTGGTTTATATAGACTGTGGCCACTCTTAGGTGTGTACTATTGATCTGATTTGTACTATTAATATAAACACAATGTGGACGCGGCAGAACTCATTAGGTTCACTTAAGTTGCCTCGGCTTTAAAAGCTTTTTAGTAGAGAAGTTGGGACAGTCAGGCAGTTAAGACTTGATTCAACTGATCCAAAATCTCTGATATCATCTAAAGGTGACTCGCCAATTTCGTAAAAGGATTTCGCTTGAAAACACAAGCCTTTACATTACATTTAGCACAATGAAGTGATTAGCCCCAGCTTTTATTATACCGATTTAATCCTGTCTGTCCGTCTGTCCGTCTGATGGCTGCCGATGTAAATATGTCTTCAAACTTGTGTTCAACCTTGTGTTCTAGATGACGAAATTTTCATGTCTGCATATACCCTGCACCACTTGTGGTGTGTTAAGTTTGTGCAGATGTATGCAACACGCAAAATGGTTTAAGATAGACCCATCTTTTATTATACCGATTTAATCTTGTCTGTCCGTCTGTCCGTCTGATGACTGCCGACGTAAACATGTGTTCAAACTTGTGTTCTAGATGACGAAATTTTCATGTATGCATATACCCTGCACCACTTGTGGTGTGTTAAGTTCGTGCGGATGTATGCAATACGCAAAAGGCTTTAAGATACACCCAGCTTTTATTATACCTATTTAATCCTGTCTGTCTGTCTGTCCGCCACTCTGATGTGCGCTTATGTAAACTTGTGTTCAAACTACAAGTCGTAAATGTTGAGATATTTTGATGAAACTTACACTTACACTTACACTTACGTGCTTTGACCCAAGGACGAACGCCATTCAAAATAGATTGGATAGGTTCACTTTTTCGATCACTACTCATATAATGCGCTATTTTGAAAATTGGTTATGTGAAAAAAAGTTGCAATTTCCAAAATTACCCGACAAAACTCACTTTGTAATCATATTTTGACAACTTAGTTCGACTGAGACAATTTTTTGAACCGTCGTTCCTACAAAACCGGATCTTTGTATAATAAAGAGCTATAATTTTTAATATTATATGGTGAAAATTAGTTCATAATAGTAAATTGACATAAAAATCAGCCAATTATTGAATTTGGATCACGTAGGTATATTTTTCGGATACCTCCGCATACTAAGTTTTCGTGGAAAGTGTGCCTTTGCAGTAAGATAATGTGTAAAAACAAGTGAATAACTGTATTAAGCGAAATAGTGTAGGATATCGAATAGCCAGGCTTGCCAGACTGTAATGTTGTTGTTTTAATTTTATTTATTTTCTTGAACTTTTTCTTTAATATATTTCTAATTTAATTTTGTTAGTTTTATTTTTTTAAATATTATTCTTTTTTTACCGTTCACCGAAGTATGAGAGGTGTATTTATTTTGTCGAAACGTTTGCAACGCCCAGAAGGAAGCCTCAAATGCCCCACAAAGTGTTATATTCTTGATCACAATCACATTTCGAGACGATTTAAGCATGTCCGTCCGGCTATCCGTCCGTCCGTACAATGTCTAAAAACGAAGCTACCTACTTTTAACATTGGAAGTTCTTCAACGTAGATTGGTATTGAAAATGTGCCAAATCGATCGATTGACTTGCCTACAGCACTACGTAAACTGAGGACACCTCTATTTTCTAAAAGTAATAAAAAGTTGATTTTTTGCTCATTACTCATAAAGTTGAGTAGATATATCTAGGTATATTCTATGGGCAATGCCCAATTATCAATGCCCGTAAATGGAAAAAATCGGGCACGCTTACTTAATTTTATAGTGTTTCATAAATTCATCTTTTTTGTGAAAAAGTTTACAACGCACAGAAGCAAAGTTCAAAGACTCCATAAAGTATATGAATTTTTGTCCAGTTTCAAACTCGGAATGCACTCAAGCGTGTCTGTCCCTTTATCTGCCCATTTGTCCGTCTGTCCAATTGCGTAGTATCTGTTGTAAATATTCCAACGTTCGCAAAAATGTGTACAGTTTGAAAAAAGACATGAAAATGATCCAAACTTTTCAAAAAACATGCTTAGAACGCCTACACATTCATGCTATACACCAAATAAATTTTCACTTTTATTCTAAAAATAAAAAAAAATCAATCGCGCCCATCCAATGCTATAAACTGTGAAAATTAGATCTTTTTCTTTTTTTAGGATCAGGGTGATGGGTATAAAAGATTCGGCCATGGCCGAATATAATTTTCTCACTTGTTTAACCTTATTTTTTTTTTATTTAATTTTATATTTATTTCATGTTTTTCTTAATTTATTTATATATTAGTTTTTTTTAATTTGATTTTATTAATTATTAATTGTTTTATTTATTTATATAGTTATTAATTAATTATTTATTTGTTTGTTTAATTAATTACTCATTTTTTGGTTAATCGAGCAAACAATCGAATGAATAACAAAAACTATAAATCAATTACTAGTGCGACACAAAGACACAAGGTAACACACATATAAACTCTTGGGCTTAAAGCTAATTTTACACTGAAATTGCAATTTTTTAATTAACTTTCATATCACTTACATGAGCAAACAGTAATTTTCTGTATAATTTAAGCTGAAAGCACGAAAATGCCAGATATCGTGAAAATTATCCTAAGAGTAAACATAATTGCACGCATATTTCTTCCATGAGTTTCCATAAGCGAAAGATCAAAAATTAGAGTAGACTTTCTCTCCAAGGGTAAAATTAAAAAAAACTAATTTTAAATTAATATAATGGGCGGATATGAAGTAATCAATGTTGTAAATAACGTAATGTAACATTCATTCTTAAGGGAAGGCGGCATGTCTCACCCAAAATAAGTCGAAGTCGATCAAGATGACATTTGAAAGAAATTTACCAGAATATAGACAATACTTTAGTGAAACGACCGTTTTTGTGATTTGCAGGCGCCGTCGGTTTTTTGAATGTAACTTCATTTCATTTACTTTCCCACAATAATTATTATTATATAACATTAAACATACGTTTACATTACATATAAGGCACGATATGATTTTGAAAACCAAGTAACAACAGTATAGTGAAACGCGACGCACCATTAAACACCCTACACCAATCTACAATTATACGTATAAAGACTTTTCAATACAAAGCCCTATATGAGAAGCAATCGAAAAAGTGATCTGATCCGAACCATTCTCGATAGAGTTCGTCCTTTGAATAAAAAACGTCTTAGACCCAGCTTCATCAAATTATCTCCAAAATTGCTACGTGTAGGTGAGGCGTAAGAAAACAATAGGGACAGATGGACGGACAAGCTTATATTATAGAAGATAGGCCTATCTCAAGTGCTTCTGTGTGTTGCCTACCTCCCCACAAACGTAATGTGCCCTTGCGCCGCGGGAGATACAGCGTACAGTAAAGACAAATCCTATAACAAGCTACTAAACCTTTCCCGTTTGTTGTTTAAAACACATTCCAAAGTTAATCCATTAAATGTATTAGAACTCTTTGAAATATTGCCCTATAGATCATGATAATATACAGCTTAAGTGACAGCCTTGCCAAACAACATGGAAGCGTTTTATGGATTATCATAAATTATCGATAGGCATCTTTTCGACTCTAATGCAGAGGAATGCTTTACATATTTATGAAATCATAATTAATAAATCATAATGAAACCCAAACGATACATAAATTATAACAGCAAATGCGGGCGTTAAGCTAAATAAAAAAAAAAGAAGAAGAAGAAAGATATCTTGTTGATAATTAAATAGATAATTATATAGACATCATCATAAATAATTATCTTTAAATTCGCTTCAAACGCCTTATATTCTCTTAAAGAACGCTTATGTTATCAAATATTAACTATGACTTTTAATTTTATTTATTTATTTTATTTACTTATGGCAAAAATTCGTAGCATGTAATGAAGTTTTTGTGACGACAAAGAGGATTTGGAAAAATTGAGGTTTCACGTGTCCCGGCCTTTATAAAAGAAAATAGAATTAAAACTAATTTTCTCTTTAATTTGTTTATCTTTATTTCGTTTTCTACTTTTTTTCCCATTGCATCAAAACGACAAAGAGGAATCAAAAGATACGAAAGAAGGGAGGGGGCAAAAGGCAAACAAAAAAAAAGAGAGTAAAGCAACGGAAAAACTCAATTTAAACTTGTGCAAATATCACTTGCAGAACAATGGTTGAACGCTTTCACATGTCTGAAATGAACAGTTCAAAGGAGTGCGGTGTCTGTTCACTATATAAAAAAAAAAGAAAAAAGAATAAAAGGACTTGAACTTTCAACGCCTGATAGCTGAAAAAAACTATTACGCAAGAAACGACATTAAATAATTTAAATTTTCTTTTAAAGTTCACATCGGTGGATAGTGAGCCTAATGAGAAAGATACGGTTACTTAGCTGTCTTCACATTTGCATATAAACCTAAAAGATCTTAGAGGGAGCAATAGTCTATATAAGAAGCCTTTAAACGATTTGCTTGTTTAAACCCTGAAGCCTAAAGGTTACGATTACATTCATAAGCTTTCTGATAAACTTAATATACTTTTCAAATTCGTACAGCATGATGGTAAGAAGTTAATGAAATATAAGAAGAGCTGTATATAATAATAAAAAAAAAGCATTAAATTTAATTAGAACCGTTTTAATTAAAAAAAAAAACCACTTCGCTATGAAATTAGTTTGTTACTCATTCCGCAGCCCTGGAAAACATTCGTGCGAAATTTCAATCCGCTGCTTTTATCACAAAAGAAACATCTTTCAATATTTGTCTAAGCAAGATTCAGTTATCTTAACTCAGTCGCTACGACGATCTTCTGACGAAAATATCCAACACCGCCGAAAATTGTTTTCATGATTTCATTGACATCAATTTGAATAGATTTTATGTATGTGTATTTAGAGCATTCGAATCAAGTAAAGTAAATGTTCTTTTAACCTAACACAAATATGTAAAACTAAGCTGTCATACATACATACATATATGATACGATTGATAGCAAACGAGTTAAGCGCCTTTGCGATCATCGCACTCCTTCTTAACAAATTTGATCTACGGGCCAAATATTATATTGTGTCGTCACAAGGCTGAATTTTGTAGATAATATATTAAACATAAATGATATGACATCGCATTTAATTATACCCTACTACACCACTTGTTGGACATGGGTATATTAAGTTTACGCGGATGTATGCAAAACGCAGAAGAGCTTGATATAGATCCACTTTTTATTAAACCGATCGAGCCAGAATCATTTTCTAAAGCACATCATATCTAAACTGTCTGTCAATCCGTCTGTCTGCCTTATGTTTTCTGTTCAACCCAAAGGTCGCAATTTTAGAGATATTTTGATGAAATTTGATAGGTTGACGAGTGTTAGCGCAAAGATGAACGTTACTGAAAATGGTTCGGATCAGACCACTTTTTGAAGCACTTCCTCTATAAAGATTTATTGGAGAGGTCGTTATGTAAAGATAAAACTGCCAATTTTACGCGCTATTGTAGGTTTGAAAATCCCGACAATAAACTATGGAACGAAAAAAAAGACAGATACTCAGAACTTTATTCTGATTATAGGACATGGTTTACGGTATTTGATTTTGTCCCAGGAGAGCAAAGGTTTCCAAAGTGTACGGCAAAATTTCTGTACCTCTTCTACGCGACAGTGTTGGTGATAAAAACAAAATCAAATTTAAACGGAAACAGATTGAACGTTAATGTCGTCTGAAAGCACATATCACGCTTCAAGTAAATCTCATAACTTCAATAGTGGTATGCTGGCTATTGGATGAACTTTTCAAAATTATAGTTAAGCGACTAACTCTTTTAAGTTAAATTATATCAATGAATTTCTCGATTTTACTTTATATTAAGTTTGTGCGGATGTATGCCAAATCTACCCCGATTGTACCGATCCATTCAGAACCCCTTCCTGAATCGATATAAGCTTGTTTGGTACACCGACAAGTTTAGACTCAAGGACGAAAGCCCTTAAAAATCTTTCGGATCGGACCAGTTTTTCGATCACTCTTCACTCTCCATATAAATTGAAAAAATTCACTCTCTATATAAATATAAATGAAGTGGTGTTGGGCATTTAATGTTGGGCCGTGCCCCCTTCCCCCCTCCCCTCTATGTTTCCACTTCTTTTGCTTAACCTTAAATGTTTAAGATCTCAAACCCCTTTCTACTTTATTCGCTTAAGTTTAACAAAAGTATAAAAGCAAAGTGTTAAGTCACTTAGCCCGCTTAAGAACTACCACTCATTCTGAGACGAGTTAAAAAATTCATTTACTCGAATTTTGTTGAAAACTTTACATGATCTCTGGCATGCCGTTACGAAAGGTACGACAAAACTAATATGACATCGTCGGCGTCCGTCAAAGGTCATGACAACCTTAATTAAAAAAACGGGAACTTAGCACCATAAACGTAAGATCAGATCTTTTTATTCCGGGCCTATAATCACATTAAAAAAAAATAATAAATTTTTTTTGTATTTATGCGTACAAGCAAAGTATAGTTTGATGGTAAAATGTTTCATTCATTTTTCCTTTTCGTCGCAAAAAAAAAAATTAAGTTCTCATGTTAAACATTTTACTATAAATTTCTCATAGGATTTGTAAAAACAAAGCTATAAACATTACAACATTAAAAGTTACATTTAATTTATTTGTATACACATGTATGCAGGCATTTGTCGACAACAACAGCAACAGCAGCAGCAACACCATTGCGAGTATATAAACATCTAATTATAATTTTCGGAGATATTTCTCATTTAACGAACAGTAACGTAGTTAATGAAATACCAACAATTTTGCTTTTCTTTCTCTTTCCCTTTATTCGTTTTTAAAGCCGTCACCGAAGAATGAGGGCATATTCATTTTGTCGAAACGTTCGCAACACCTAGAAGGAAGCCTCAGTATATATATTCTTGTTCAGCATCCAATTGTAAGCCAATTTAAGCATGTCCGTCTGTCTGTGCAATGTGTGCGGTCGCAAAATGCCAGCTATCAACTTCAAATTTGGCAGAAATATGGGATGATCTTATACGCAGATTGATATTGAAAAAGGGACAAATTGGTCAAAGCCCACATGCCCACACTAAAGCGTAAACTGAGCGTAATTCCTTTTCTCTAAGAAAAAATTTTTGGGTTTTTTGCTCATTACTCATAAGTTATGAAAGATAGAAAGCCGAAATTCTCTATATTTAGTTAAGCTTTACAAAATTTATAAAAATCTGCCACACCTACACAAACTTATAGCTGATAAATTTTTAAATTTTTCATTTCTTTGACGTTCCCTGCTTATTGCGCTCATGAGGTAA
>KK502703.1:160505-177635 GCA_000688735.1 Glossina austeni
AAGTACGTGTCAACAAAAAAAATATGGCCTCATCTTTTTTGTATCCGAAAATATCACTTACATTTTCAATTTTTTTTAATTAAAGCCGTTTGCTATTCGTAAATTGTTGCAAATATCGAATAAAAGGAAAAAATGTAAGCTAGGTTTTTGTTTTGTCCGAAAATATCATTTACATTTCCAATTTGTATTAATTAAAACATTGCTTCTCGTGCAATAGTTATGTGTGTCAAGTACGTGTCAACAAAAAAAATATGGCCTCATTTTTTTCTATCCGAAAATATCACTTACATTTTCAATTTTTTTTAATTAAAGCCGTTTGCTATTCGTAAATTGTTGCAAATATCGAATAAAAGGAAAAAATGTAAGCTAGGTTTTTGTTTTGTCCGAAAATATCATTTACATTTCCAATTTGTATTAATTAAAACATTGCTTCTCGTGCAATAGTTATGTGTGTCAAGTACGTGTCAACAAAAAAAATACGACCTCATTTTGTTTCTATCCGAAAATATCACTTACATTTTCAATTTTTTTTTAATTAAAACCGTTTGCTATTCGTGAAAAATTCGTGCAAGAAAAAGAAACACAGAAACAAAAGTAAGGTTGACACTAAAACTGCTGTAGAAGATGATAAGGACTTGTAATCGCAAAAACCATAATTATAATTATACTTGCGCTGCACTGCAATGTTTGTCACCTTAAATTCGAATAATTAATTTAGTAGACTGTCACATTTTAGGAAGTTCCTTTCGCAATGTCAGGCAAATTCTAATGGAAATTCGTGTCTTTTCACGCGATATGATGTATGTTTCACTTATTCGCCTTTGAAATGCGCAAAATTGTTTGTCTATATTAAGTGCGCTTATCTAGTGAAGAACGAAAAAAAAAAAGCAAAAAAATGGGATAGCGACGTCCAAACATTTTCTTTATAAAATGTAAATAAAATTCTGCTTGTACTTGTGCTAAGAATATTTCTTTGAGTGTTTCTTCATACAGTGTAGATGCTTATGTTATGTAGCAAATCTACAATCACCACATGGATGTGTTGTTTTTATCACACTGCCATAACAAGTAGCGCAAAAAAAAAAAAAAAAAGAAGTAGTTTTATGCAAATTCATCGGACAAATCATAAATATTCATGCATTTGATCTCTAATGGATACCAATTTCCTGCCACATATACAGACAACGTACATGCATTTACCATAGCGTAACATTGGACATGTTCATCATTATCATTATCATCATCATCGTCGTCGTCATTATCGTCATCATCGCTGTCGCTGCTATCAGAGCTCTAGTTGTTTAACGCTTTCATGGAAAATTTATCATCATTTCGACAAAAAAAAGAAGAAACGAGTTAGCTGAACATCACATCACATCGCATCACATCACAAAGTGTCAATAATCGTTGTACACATATGATGGAAGAAAATCAACTCATAGCCGGAATCCATGTGGATAATAGTTTCGTAGGCAATAACAACAAAAACAACAACAACAACAACATACAACTTAAGATCACAATGCTATAAGAAGCCAAATGAAATTTACATACAAACATACTATTTTGTAGTAATAAATGGCTTGACTGACTGTTGCTCTTCTAACGAATAATTATTTCCCACTTGCCCTTGCCCTGATATAATGGTTAGATTGGCAGACTTCCAATATAATAGAAAACTTTTACATTTTATTATTTTTCCTTTTTTGCTTTCCTTTTATGAAAATTTACAAAAAAAAAAAAAATACTTGAGGCTATTTTTTCAAGTATATATTTTCAAGCAATATTTTTTTCTTCTCGTTATAAAGATTATGAAAAGTTTTCTCTTTGTTTTTACTCAAACTTTGCGTCCAGCCCTAGTTTACTTAGTTTAGGGATGAAGAATTAAAAGCAAAGAAAAAAAAAAAAAAAAACGATAAAGAAAACACAACTTGCGTTCTATTCATGGAAATTCTTTTAAAAAACAAAANATATATATGTATGTATGTCGTCTCATCAAAGTTACGCTTCAGCTTGGTTTAGTTTTTTTTTAATTTTTTTTTTTTTTTTTTTTTTATTTAAATATTTGTGCTAAGTGCTTTGCTGTCCTTACCTCATCACAGCATTACGTTATATAGGAACCATCATATTTATCTATCTCAACACTCCCTACTTTTTTGTCTATAACTCTAATTGGATAAATTTTTCGTTTTTATACTATCAAAAGAAAAAGAAAAGAAAAACGAAAAGAAAAACACATTTTCAACATTTATCTATTTGCACCAGTTGATGGCAATGACAGTGCAAGCACAAAACTAACAAACTTTTTTTATGCTAATTTTCACAAATTCACTAACGGTGACATTGAAAAAACTCTTGGAAGAAATTTTCTCAAAAAAAAGAAAAACGAATAATTCTTGAAAAAAATTTATAAGAAAAACAAGTAAGAACATTATAATGCGGCAAGGCCGATCATAAATACCTTACATCACACTGTCTAACACAATTCTTATTTTTATTATACTTTCTTTCTACATAAAAGCATATATTTTTCAAGCGCGTATTTATGGCGAAGCGGCTAATTAAAAAAATAACAAAAAGAAATTATAATCTATTAATCTTCAGACGAATCTTAGATACCATATCACTAAAATTAGTCAATTGTTGTCAAGTCTGTAAGGTGGAGAAGGAAAATTCTAGTAAAAAGAAAAAAACTTCTAGCAAATCGACAAAACGAATAAAATCGCCGTCATTTTTTATATGTTGATCCAAGTGGATGACTTTGCGACGGATAATTCGCGTTATTATAGCGAATCTTGAACATTAAGTAGACTTGTTTCTGGTAATACAAGGGTGTATACAGTTGGTGTGGACGTATCCAACACAAAGAAGGAGTTGAGATAGACCCGTCTTTCAGGTTCGGAATTACTTTCTAAATCAATTTAAGCTTGCCTGCCTGTTCTACCATCTACAATTTTTGAACGTTTTTAAAAACGATTTTGATCGGACCACTTCCCATATAACGCCTTATTGTGAAAAGTCATATTAAACCAAGTCGTGCTAACGTTAGGCCGTGCCCCACTGTAGCGGTTTTACTTGTTCTGATGTAACCTAACTAGACAATTTAAAGTAGATCGATACTTCAATAAATCCGTAAACCCTCTTTAGAAAATTTAATCTATTACATGAACAGATACAGAGTCACTTTCTGACTCGATTTAAGCATGTCTGTCCATCTGCCCAACTATCCGTTTGCCCGTCTGGTTCGGATCTGACCATATCTTCGACTGGCATATAACGTTTTTATATAATTTATATAACTTTTGCTATAAATGATACATCATTGAGGGGACTATTTAACATAGAAGCCGACGTTAATGTTGCTAAATTGACTTAGAATCTTATCCAGAATACATCGACTGTGTCCAGCGCCTTGTCTAAGACACTCTAAGATATAAAAAAGCTTTTCTCTAAGATATAACAAAGTTCGTTTAAATTTTGTCTTTATAGCCGACATCAAAAGGAAAACTTTGATCAGGAAATATTTGTTCATAAAATCTCTCCAAAATCTTTTCAACTTACCTTATCATCGTATAACTTGACTTGATTTGGTTTCATGTAGCATTAGATTTAATTTAATATAAAATGTTTAACAAAATATTCGTACACTTAAAATTCACGAAAATAGTTCATTAATCGTTATGATGGATGAATATCCTTAAACTAAATTCTCTCATATAAAAATGTATCACTTTTTACATGCTTCAAGATGCGTACTTCACAAAAAAAATTTAAAACCGTTTTAATGAAATTCGTTTTCCGTGTTGATTAGCAAAATAATCTCCTACCTGTCTGTCTCTCTCTTTTTTTCTCATTCTCTTATATAATTCATTTGATAGCGTAATCATCGCAGACATTAAATTCTTTCACTTAAATATGTTTCACTTTTTGCATGTATCAACATGAATAGTTCGCACGAAGACTTGAGTTTGTTTTAATCGAACTCATTCTCAGTGTTGATTGGCAAAATGATCGTCTACCTGTCTCCCTTTTTCTCTCATTTTCTTATTCTTTTATACAATTTATTTGATAGTGTAATAATCGCAGATCATTGGCGCTATATAACTGTAATTTTCATAAAACATTTGTTGGCTACTAGATAAACATGAATAATTAAATTAAAACTCAAGTAAAATATAACAGAAAGGATCAGAATCAAATAATTTCCAAAAGTTTTTTAATTTTCCCTTTGGCAAAGAGAAGCTGAGTTTGATTTGAAGAAGGCAAAGCAAAGAGAGCAAGAAGTTTTGTAACAATTTTTTTACACCTCAGTGCAAATAGTTCGTATTAGATTTTTCTCCAAAAAAATATTGTAAAATCTAAGCAAAATTATTTGCATTAACGTCAAGTTCAGTACTTAAAGCCTTATTAAAAGAATTTACTTTGAAAATTGTGAGTGTTTAATTAACTAAAATTCGCGCGGAAACTTATTTTACGCGCTATCGTTGCAAAAATACCGGGAAACTGAATTGATAAGCATAAGCTAGTGCAAGTAACTAAACAACAATCGTTATCGATAATAATATAGAGAAGATATGTTGAAAAAGCGCAGACCTTAACTTCATTCAAATTTGTTATACTATGTTTACTTTTAATAAGAACTTAATTACTTAATTTAATTTAAAATGATGTTTATATATCGTAAATTGTTTTAGAAAAATAACTTTTTCAAGTTTCTTTGTTTATTGTAATTTTGCGTAAGTTCTTCGTTTTGATTTAAAACCTTTCAAAGTTCATTCGAACTTTATGTGTGCATGTGCGTAAACGTTGATTTGTTTATTAATTAAAAACGATTGAATTGATTGATTCAACTCTTTTTTTTTTTAAGCAAGAACAATAGGCTTACATTTACATGCAGTAAATGTTAATTAAAAGCTATTAGTTTTAATGAACTTTCTACTTTGTTTTTTTTTTAGTATCCAATAAAATATAATTATTTATTCTTTTTTTGCAGCTCTTACTTTTACCGCAGAACCTCAGGACACAGTTGTACCGGAAGGTCATTCTGCTCTACTGCAATGCGTCGGCATAGCCCAATTTGGTAAAAAGAAAGTCTTACCGCACATACGATGGCGTGGCCCCGACGGCCAAGATTTAGGTATCGTAGGCGACACTTTCCGGAATCAATTAAAAAACGGTTCTTTGTACATCAGCTCGGTGGAAGAGAACCGCGGATTAACGGGGTCTTATCAGTGCCTACTGTCAGTAGACGGTATTGGTACCATAGTCAGCAGGCCAGCTATTATATCGATAGCGCGTCTACCTGATTTAAATCAAGATTTCATTGAAACGTATTTACTACCAGGTCAAACGGCCTATTTCCGTTGCATGATTGGTCAGTTGCAAAGCGGTATTAAGCATTCAGTGCAATGGTTTAAAGATGAATTACCATTACAAGTGGATAAGCTGCGTATGGTTATACTTCCAAATGGTGCTTTAGAAATTGATGAAGTGAAATATGGCGATCGTGGTGTTTACCAGTGCAATGTCACTTCAGGCGGAGTGTCACGGTTAAGTAGTAAAACACATTTAAATATAAAAAAACTCAACGATGCTAGTGAAAGTTCGGTTGCTCCCTCATTTCTCGTTGGCCCTTCACCTCAAACCGTGAAAGAAGGTGATGTGGTTACCTTGGATTGCGTAGCCAATGGAGTCCCTAAACCTCAAATCAAATGGTTACGCAATGGTGAAGAATTAGATTTAAATGATTTAGATTCGCGTTTTTCCATCATAGGAACCGGTTCCCTGCAAATATCTTCAGCCGAAGATATTGATTCGGGTAATTATCAATGCCGCGCCAGCAATACGGTAGATTCATTGGATGCTCAAGCCACTGTACAGGTGCAGGTACCTCCTAAATTTATACAGAGTCCACGCGATAAAAGTGCCTACGAAAAAGAAGAGTTAGAATTAGAGTGCGCCATACGAGGGAAACCGAAACCTATCATTAGATGGTTAAAGAACGGCGACGCTATTACACCGAACGATTATATGCAAATGGTCGCCGGCCACAATTTAAGAATATTAGGCCTTTTACAATCGGATGCTGGCATGTTTCAATGTGTCGGCATTAATCCAGCCGGTAGTGTGCAAGCAGCTGCACGTTTAAGAATTATTCAACCAGGTGAGTTGAAATATTTTTTAGTGAGTATCGTATTCAAGTCTTTCCTGTAGATTTCAATCAGTTAGAAACTCTAGGAAACTTGTTGACACATATAAAAATATATCCAAACGCTTATGAAGATTATAGTCCTGCATCCCTTCCAAGTCATTAGCCTTTTAAATCCCACATCCAATCTAAACCTTAAAATTTTTTCTTTTCTGTTACAAGAAAGCTTTGACAACTTGCAAGCTTGACGTTCAAATACATATATCGCTAAACTAAAAAATTTGTAAATAGATATCAGTGTTTAATAATACCAAAAAAAAAAAAAATGATTAAAACATAATTAGTAATCAAAATATTTATTTCAATATTAATTTATCTTAAAAGTTTTTGTTGTTTTTCCTTAGAATGAATATAGAAAATCTACTATTGCTTTTTAAAGAAAAATTATTGAATTCTCTTCTCAATACGTTCATACTATCCATCAGAAACCTCGTAGAGTGTTCATATTCTTAAATGGCGAAAAAATCTCTCCCTTTAAGACGTCTGTCTGCCTAAGAAAACAACTTCAAGTTTTAAAAATGTACTCAGAGTGTTCAACTTGAGCTCTTGTGTTCTTTCATATTTGAAAATGAGAGATCTTTCGGTCAGTGACAAATGCTCGCAAATTGGAAATTATTGACTCCGAAATGTAAATATTATGGCCGAGTAGCGCTGTTGTTAAATGTTTGCTTAATTTTATAGTTTTTTTTTTATTTTCTTTTTTAATAATTTTTTAAATTTAATTTCTTTTCTTTTTCATTTCTTTTTTCATTTCTTTCCAATATATAACATACTTTATTGCTCCTCTGCACAATCATTTCCCGTTTTCTTCCACGTTCCATACCATTAAACCAATCATTCACACAAAAACCTCATCATAAGGCAAATTATTAAAAATGAAAAACTCCCGTAAATCTCAATCGCAAACAATGAAATCATTGCAAACTGAAAAAGAGAAAAATCGTAAATTTAATAAATTCCAACAAAGTGCATTACGTACTAAATCTGGTGGTGGTGGTGGTGGTGATGGTGTTAGTGGCAATTCTATGGAATCCACACGAAACATTTCAAAAAGTGCCTTAGACAGTTTGCTCTCACAAAAGGGTCATAAGAAATTTCCCAAAATTTCCGAGCAACCATTAAATGATCGCGATTACGAGGAGTTTAATGGTGACAGTAACGACGACTTAGAAGACAATGACGATGATTTATTACCCATTAGTATACATGATTATGATAAGTCATTGCAAAACGATAATAAAAGCAGTAATAATGACGATTACGATGATAATGATGATAATGATGATATTGATGACGATGATGATGATGATTCTGGGACAAATCAGGAATACATTATTGCATATAAACATGGTGATGATCCAAATAAAATTTTAAATTCTTGGTCAAATAAAAAGAAATTAATAAACTACAACAACGATGACAATTATCCTGCTTCTTCACCTATTTCCAATTTACCACAACAAACCTCCTCCTATTCATCTTTAGATTTAGAGCATCTTGCGAATTCTGGCATTGATGCTGGCACTAGTGTTGACAGTGGCACCGCCACAAAGACTTCCACAAAGGCTAATGCAGCGCTAATGAATCGCTTACCAGGACCACCCAGAAATCTGGTTGCGCAAATTATTAAACCACGGTTTGTGACCATAAGTTGGTCAGCGCCCATGAAAAATTCCGACGAAGTGGTCTCCTATACCGTATACTACAAGATGAGCAGTAGCGAAAGGTAAGTTCAAATACATTATACTTCTTTTCAAATTATTCTAATCAGTTTGCGTTATCTATAAAAGAGAAAAAAAATCTATAAAAGAGAGAAAGCATAGCGTGTGCTGAGATCCAAAGTAAGAGCATAGATTAATAGCGAAAATCTTTCAATTTTTGTTATTATATTTCGACAAAAAATGGTTGAAGCTACTGTTTTGACACACTAAATAAAAGTGGAAATTTTGGAATGGATGGAACCATTTTCTGTATCCTCAATCCCTCATACAAACGTTCTTAACACTAGATTTACGGCAGCCATCCATTTGATTTAACATAAGGAAGTCGATATATTTAGATGCTCTACATTGATTTTTAATGATACAATGCAGCAAGTATGTATGTATGTCTACCCTTTTTCTTTCTGCAACACGCCCACTATTGCTATTTTAATGCAACTTAAGGTGATAATTATAGGCGAAACTATGAAAAATCGATTGATGTTTTCGTACGTTGTTTTAATATCTTCTACATTGTAGGCGCGTCTGTGAACAGATCACACCCAGTTATTAATTTTGTATTCTTAATCGACAAAAGGATATTTTTTCCCAATTTCCGCGTCCTATTTTTGTTGTTGCCATTGTGACGATCCCGAAAGCTTACCTGACTTCCGTAAACCTAGCATTAGAGAAAAAGGCTTCGTGAGACAACAAGGTTTACTTTTTAATATTTTATTATGGAAAGTGATTCGAGAATAGGAATTTAATGTATAATTACATTGAATAAGATTGCAATATTTTTCGGATTTCTTCCCATACAAAGGTTTTAATAAAAAAAATAGGTCTTTAGATGGGAACAAGTTGTAATTTTTGGCACATTATATGAAAGTGAAGAATTGTGATCGAGCAGAATGGTGTACAGTGTTTAATAGTCCGCCTTGTGTGACTATAAAAATTGTATATATATATGAACTGTTCTTAATAATGAATAAACAAAGCACTATGATGGGCCACGACCCTTGTAATATTTGGGCGTGGCAAATTGCATCAATATCTTATAAATTGTGGCCTGTAGGTTGAACACAAGAAGGCAGACAGACGAACAAATGAGCTTAAATTGATTCCGAAAATTATTCCCCTTCGATCAGTACAATAAAAAATGGGTCTATTTAAGTCCTTCTGAGTATTGCATACACACGCACAAATCTTGTACCAAAAGCAGCAGTGTAGGGTATAAAAATAACTTTTATTTCATTGAAGAAAATAAAGTTTATTTGCAAAAATTGTGTATTGGAAATTTTCTATGAATATTTCATTCATTGACTAATTTTGAATAATCTTCGCAAATAACTTAATTCTAACTAGGAATTCAAATTGTAATTGTTGCTTAACATTGTTTTGTCCCTTTGGCAAATGCTTCCTCAGCCTTTTTTTTTTTTCAAATATTCCCAGTTTACTGTTACGAGTACATTATTATATACATACATATATATAGACAATTGCTTTCCTTTCTCGAACGCATATTTCTGTCCTTTCCAACTCGTACCATAGGAGGCCGTCTACATTCATTCAATTTATACGATGCTGTTTTTGCCAAATTGCAGTCAAAGAAGAAAAGAATTTAATTTATTACAAGCAGTGTTGTTGTCAGCGCTCTATGTTCAATTGCTCGTTGCCTATGATATTCTCGTTTTTTTTTTTTTTTTTTTTTTTTTGCCTTATTGTTCAAATTGTTTTCTTTCAATAAGGATTTTATGTTGTTGAGTAATGTTGGGAAAATAAACGACCCAACTATTCAAAGGATTTTGTTTTCCTCCTAACTGCAAGCTAACCTGTGCAAACAGGAAGAATAATTGAAGATCTTTAAAATCCTTAAACGTAAATTTCTTGGAAAGGCAATACATGGACATAAACACATACATACTTATTACGCTTGAAAGCATTCGCGTACCGTGCACTGATGAGCCATCTTACGGATACTTAAACCTCACTCTTATTCGTATAAAAATAAATAGTAATTTTTTGCCTTTCTTTTGGGAAAGAGAAATAAGAAGACGAGGATTCTTGATTTATTTTTCTTGACGAGAAACTTAAAAATATAAGGGACAAATAAATGAAAGGAAAATGAAAGATTTCAAAATGTCTATTATTATCATTTCCTTTATTTTTAAGTAAAATCGTTTGAGCGTAAAGGATTTAAAGACAAACGTTTTCTTACATTTTTTTTTTTTTTAATCCGCCTGAGTGGCCGAGTAGGCAAGAGTCTCGAGTTGCAATTCGTCGTGGGTTCAAATCTCAAGTGCAGTAAAGTTTTTAATAATAATAATAATAATAATAATAATAATAATAATATTAATAAAAATAAATAATAAAAATATAAATAAAAAAAAAATAAAAAGTAAAATAAAATAAAGCCGGAAGACTTAGATGCTAGTGCTTTAAGACTTTAGTCTTAGAATTTATTCTCTGGCTTAATATATTTTATAATAATAATAATAATAATAATAATAATAATAATAATAATAATAAATTCTTTTTTTTTTTCTTATAGAGAGCAAAAAATCGTTACCAAGTCCCATGATGAACAGCAACTGAACGTACAGTCTTTAATACCGGGTCGAAGTTATCATTTTCGGGTTGTGGCCAATACGAATTTCGGATCAGGTGATTCTTCCGACACTTTAGAGGTAGTCACACAACCTGAAGAAAATATAGCCGGCCCTCCACGCAATGTAGAAGGTTATGCTCGCAATCATAAAGAAATCTATGTCAAATGGGATGAGCCAAGTGTAACTAATGGTGAAATCTTAAAATATCGTATTTACTATGCCGAAGGTGATAATGGCGCAGAAATGTATCACGACAGCACCGCATTAGATGCTTTATTGACGGAATTGAGACCATACACCGATTACACCATTTCCGTAGTGCCTTTTAATAAGAACGGTATGGGCGATCCTTCCAATGAGATTAAAGTGAAAACGTTTTCTTCTACACCATCGGAACCGCCGAATAATGTTACCTTAGAAGTAACCAGTTCAACGGTAAGTTATAAAAAAAAAATTGTAATACATTGTGCCAGGTAGTGTTACACACACATCTACCATTAGATTAAACGGGATTGCTAAAATTTGTAGATTTTCTCTTCTTAAGAAAAACTGCAGCCAAAGCGATTTCGATTCTTCGATAGTGCTCGCAACGTAGAAATCTTACTTACTCGCAATTGTTCTTCTCTTATCTTTTGCATTTTATCTCTTCTTATTTCACTTTCATTCTTTTTGCATTTTTAGTCCATCACCATACACTGGGAACCTCCATCCGAAGAAGAACGTAATGGCCAAATAACCGGTTACAAGATACGTTATCGCAAACTCAAAGATGCTCCGCAGGTTAAGAGCACTCCTGCTAACATTCGCTATTATGAGCTGAATGGGTTAGATCGTAACTCCGAATATCAAGTGAAAATAGCGGCCATGACAGTTAATGGATCGGGGCCCTTTACCGAATGGTACCGTGTAATGACTTTGGAAAACGATTTGGATGAGACTCAGGTACCAGGCAAACCAGTATGGATGGGTATACATCCAGGGGCAGAAACGATAGCCCTGCATTGGGGTCCACCGCATCAACACGAAATAAAAATACGTAGCTATGTCTTGGGATGGGGTCGGGGTATACCAGATGAAAATACGGTAGAGCTTAAGGAAACGGAACGCTATTATGTCTTGAAAGATCTGGAACCAAATACGGAGTATGTTGTTAGTTTAAGAGCGCGTAATATTAATGGCGACGGCCCGCCCATCTACGATAATATCAAAACGCGTGATGAAGATCCCATAGATATACCGACACCATTAGAAGTGCCCGTCGGCTTGAGAGCTATAACAATGTCTAGTTCCTCTATAGTGGTCTATTGGATAGACACTACTTTAAATAAAAACCAACATGTAACCGATAATCGTCACTATATCGTACGGTATGGAATTTCAAGCTCAAGTAGATATCGTTATCATAATACTACCGATCTGAACACGATGATTATGGATTTAAGACCAAATACTCAATACGAGTTTTCGGTTAAAGTGGTTAAGGGTAGACGCGAATCAGCTTGGTCCATGGCCGTTTTGAATACAACCTATCAAAATATACCCATAACTCCGCCGCGCGAGTTAACCGTGCAAACGGATGAACAAAATCCTTTAAATATTTTATTACAATGGTTGCCACCTAAACACACTGTATTTCCAATAAGCGGTTATAATATTTACTACACCACCGATACTAATAAACGAGATCGTGATTGGAACATACAAACTTATGCAGGAGAAGAGACTTCTTTCATGTTACCTAATTTAAAACCAACGACCACATATTACTTTAAGGTGCAAGCCAGAATTAATAAAGTCGGCAGTATTATGGGAGGCGGCGCTAATAGCGCCCCGTTTTCTGCCTTAGTTGCTCATACCACGGGAGCAACAGTTGTCAAAAAAGAGCATAATCACATAGCTAAGGGCATTAACAACGAAATGATTTTGTACGTTATGGTATTTGGATTTGCTTTGGTTCTGTTCATAGTTTTTTTGGTTATGGTAATAATGTGTCGTCGTAAGCCACCCACATCTCCGGAGCATACTAAGAAAAGGTATATTTTGAAAGAATCAAAGATGGATAAAAACATTAAACAAACTTTTATTTAGTCTCCCATCCTCGAACAGCTATCAAAAGAATAGTGTAGGTGTACCAAAACCACCCGATCTCTGGATCCACCATGATCAAATGGAGTTAAAAAATATCGATAAAAACATGCATGGATCAACACCTGGTAAAAAAATTTTTTAAATATAAAAAGAATTATTCTATATGTTCTTTATCATAGGTTGCAGTGATGGTGCTTCCAGCAGCGGAGCCTTAACATTGCCTCGTTCTGTAGGTCATGATTATGATGTTGATACCCCGGTACCTAATCATATTACAAATTCTTTGGACAAGCGTTCCTACGTGCCAGGTTATATGAGTACGACGAAATTGTTTTTTTTTTTAGATTTGAACTTTCTTTCAATAGCTTTCTCTTTTGCAATCAAAGCAGCCACTTCAATGAACTCAACCATGGAAAGACCTCAATATCCCCGCACGCAATACAATATCTCCGCTAATCGTCCACATATAAATGTCGATACAGGACTCTCACAGCAAAGCTTAACGCAGACGCAAAATAATTCATTAGCTCAAACTCCCGAACATCCTTATGGGGCTTACGATGCTAATTTTTGGTACTTGAACATTAGGATTTGCTACCGGCGGGTATTTATTATTCGAATAATTTTTTCTCTTTTTTTTTTTAGTAACACAGGTTACCCAAATAACGCTAACGGCCCAGGATCAGCCGGCGGCGGTGGTGCTGCCGTTGGCATAGTTAATGCTTCGAGTGCTATTAGTAATGGGGGAGTATCCACCATAGAGAGCAACAAAAGAGGACATCCATTAAAAAGTTTTAGTGTGCCTGGACCACCACCTACAGGCGCCTCAACTCCAGTTAACAAACTTAGTAAGTTCAACCTTTCAAATATTTTAGAAGAGAATTGTTCACAGTATTCCGCTAATGCATTCCAAGTATTGGCAAAAGAGAAATTTGTTGCGAACTAAAATAGTATTTCAAAAGTAGATTTTAAAGCTTGAAATAAAAAAAAGTGTTCGCTGAAAGTTAGGATAGAAAGGATATTGCGAATACATTCCATAAGCTAACCAAACTTGGCTTTAAAATCTCTTTTTAATAATATATTGAGAATGAAGACAAAGCATCTCAACTAACAACTCAATGGTTATAGGTTCACATCCCGCATGTGTGGTAGAGTTTTCAATGAAGTCAATAGCTTTAGATGCTAGTGCTGTAAGACTTCAGTGCTAGAATTTATTTCTCTGGCTAAATAAACAATAATAATAATAAAATTAAAAAAACTCTGCCTTTTTTTAAATGATTTAAATAATTAATAGGTTCATAGGTTCATTGATTACTAGACTAATTAATTAAAAGAATAACTGCTTATTAAGCAATTAATTAATTAATTAGTCGACTAATCAATGAGTGTACTAATCCTTTAAACAACGAGTCAATAATTCGATTGATCAATGAATACTTTTTAATGATTGAATAATTGAGATCAAGAACCTTAAGAAATAATAGTGATAGCGAAAGTATAGATAGCTAATCTGTTTTCAACTACGGATATGTTCCTTTTTTTAAGATCACTTATCAAATTAACGGTAGTTCATTCTTTAATATTATTTTCGATAAACTTTCTTTTTTGCTAATTTTGCCTATATTTTTATATCAATTTCAAAAGGCTTAGAAGAAGAATGTTTTACAAATTTCGTTTTAACAAATTCGTCAATTTTCTCGTTTACAATTAATATCACATTTTTAAAATCATTCCTTTTGCAGCACCTGCCGTTACAATACGTCCACAAAATCAATCACCTTATAAGAAGCCATCATTTTCGGCTGCCACACCGAATCGTCTGCAAGGTTGCCCATCGGTTGCTCATAGCACCGATGAAATACAGCGATTAGCACCGAGTACCTCAACCGAAGAACTGAATCAAGAGATGGCTAATTTGGAGGGATTAATGAAGGATTTGAGTGCCATAACTGCCAACGAATTTGAATGTTAACAATAACAGGAAACTCTAAAAATACCAGTATTTTTAACGAATAAATTGGCCGCTGTAGCGACATCAACATTAAATGTTATATTTCGGCAAACGCCACGCATAACGATTACAACGAAAACTGCAAAATTCAAAGAGAAACAAATACAACATCAGCAACAGACAAACGAAAGCAGCACCTTAACCACCAAATTTTAAAAAAAAGAGACATCCAAACCCAAAAATATATTTTTTATCCAAAGAAATGAACACAAAAACAAAAAGTTAAAAAAAATATGAAGAGTTATAAAGCAAAATTGTTTAGAGAGTGTTTTTAACGAACCATAAATGGCAGAAAAGTAACAGTTTTTACAGTTTTTAAGAATTTATTTAAAAAATATTGTTTTTCAGGTACAGTTCAAGTTTGAAAGAAAATTTTAAATGAAAACTGTTTTTATCTCTTAATGGTATCGTTTTTTTTTTTTTTTCTGTCAGTCACCCATTACAATATGTTATGCAATAGAAATGTAAAATAATTTTAATCAGCCTGAGAATAAATAACCTTTAAACAATCCACCTCCGCCAAGGAAAGACGGATGTCTACTAGATCTGTTATGCTTCTTAAGATTTGTAGAAATTGAAAACCTTATAAAATGGGTAAACGTAAATATCCACCCAATTCGTTTTACACGTGTTTTTTAAGCCGATTTTGAAATAACACGGTTCACTAATAAAGACAAATACGGTTTTTTTACACGAATTTTTGCTTCTGCCAGGAATCCAAAAAAAAAAAATTTCTTTTTTTAATTCTAATTTTCACAGTGGCTTACAGAAACTTATCTACACAGCAATGAAGTACAATTTGGAGAATACCACGATCGGAAGTCGGTCGACTTATGCCCACACATGTGTTACTGACTTGGTCCTGTACGACGGATTTAATTCAAACCCGACAGTTGTGCTAAACATATCTACTGATAATAGTAATTTTGGTCCAGTCCGTAATAAAAGCACGCACGCTTGTTATCGAGCAATGATGAACAGTTGCGAAATTGCATTTTAATAAGTTTTTATACCTTGTACTTATGGACTAAATTTTCAATCTACACTAATTCTCCTTTTTATTTGTAGTAAAAATTAATTGTTTTTCCTTTGCGCATATGTAATAGGGGTTTTACTATTACTTTTTTTGCACGGTTTTTTTTTGGAAAAATATTTGGAGTTTCTCAATCTTACACAATTCTCTCACAATTCAAAGTCGTGGAACATATCTCCAAATTTACCATATCCGACATGTACATTTTACACGATTTTTTTTACATGATTTTCCAAAGAACCTAACTGCCGTGTAAAAAAAGAGTTGCATGAACAGTGTAAAGTTCGGTTTAGCAATATTTGTCCGCCTGTGCGTCCGTTCTTTGCCAAACCACCCACTTTCTCGAAGAATTTAGGATAGGAATTGGAAACACGAGGCAAGTGTTTTGATTTGAAAATTAGGTAGTAAGTGGAATAATTTTTATAAATCAGCGACATACATCCATTTATCGGTGTAAAATTTAGCACAAATATTTACAACGATTTGAAGGGTCGACGTGATAAAGATCCTAACTGGCCGTGTGAAAGAGTCGATTGACTCTTTATTTATCTTCCAACTTAAATGGTCTCTGTAGGCAGCATTTTCAAAATAAAACTTTTAACCAGCTTTTACGTATGCCTTCCTTCCTGTCTCTGCGATAACATATCGAATGTGAAATGCCGTTTGCGAAAAAGCTGATATCAATTAGTTGAAATATAAGTAAACACATTTAGATCAATGAAAATATGCGTTGGTAGGTGTTGAACTTGAACATCAAAATATTTCGCCATAAATATAATAACATTTTCTTTTATTTTTGTCAACTAAGAAAAACAAAAAACGTCTTTTTATCAAAATAATATTTTATAAAAATGTGATTTTTTCCTTTTGTTTTCTTTTGATAATTTTTTTTAGACTCAAACGTTTGTAAATATTTTGCATGTAAGAAACTCTAAATCTTTATAATAATAAAATAAAAATAAAACACAGCACATTCGTATATAATTGAAACTCCAAAAATAAAAAAAAAAAATTAAAATAATTTCCTCACTATACACTTAATCTTTATGCTCACAATAAAAAAATTACTTGCATTACGTACATTACTTACTTCTTCACTTCAACATATAAATTCAAACTATTACTGAAGAAAAAATGGTTATTATATGAAAAAAAAAAAAAAAACATTTCACACACAAAAAATTTAAAAAGAAAAACTTTCCATTTAATAAGAAGGTTGTAATTATCTGTTCATTTATTCCTCAGTTTTTGTTTTTTGTCCTTTTTTAAAAATTCTAAAACAAAAAATTTATTCATTTTATTTGAACTCAAAGCAATAATTTGTTGCCTGATCACAATTAGTATTACTCTGAATGAATTTCAACTACTTATAACTTATAAGAAATGTATGTTTGTCACATTATAACATCGCAAAATATTTTATTTTCATGTTTAATTAATTTTTTTTTTTTTTTTTTTTCTTTTAAACTCGACTACCACTG
>KK502703.1:189102-208237 GCA_000688735.1 Glossina austeni
TATGTTAAAAATAAACAAGGAATCGAAACTTATTTGAAAAGCAATTTTAATCATTAAAGCCTTAGACTTAATTTTGTCGGTCAAATCACTTCATTGACAGTGTGAAGCGGTACGATTTGTTTTCCATAAGAAAAGTGATAAGGAGAGTATTATAAAATATTTAGAATATTTCAAGGAATAATTTACTGCTAATCAATCGCTAGCTTAACATAGCACTTAATAAGGTGGTATGACGTGACATACAGTCACAGATATTGAGAAATTTATATGACTTTTTGATATTACGAACATTTAAACGAAATTTACACAAACTTCATGACACATGACATAGTTTGCAATTGTTTTAGTGACGCACGGTTGCGCACGGTTATTAAGGACAATTTATATCAACCAAGGCCAGCGTAATGTGATTGAAATGACTTTTCAAAGTAAGATGTTAAAGCGGAAATATTCGAAAAAGTGATTCGATCCGAATCATTTCCATTAGCGCTCGACCTGCTGGCGAAACAGGTTGAAAACAAGAAATCATGACAGAGGAGTAGGCTTAGCTCGTCTGATACGATTCGTATAATGAAAGATGGGCTCCCTCCGGATGGTGCATACAACCGCACTAATTCTGAATCGATCGTTCCAACGAAAGATTGGTCTAGCTCAACTCTTTCTGTGCATTGCACACATCCGCACGAACGTAATACGCCTCCGCACCATGCTTTCATACATACGTTCCTAGTCGAGAGTGAGTCTGTTTTAACATCAAGCAAAATCCACTGGAAATTATGATCAAGTACTTGATCGATCACATATCTGTAATCACCGCGCGTAAAATAGAAATTCCTTTTACACGAGTACCTGGCCGATGAACGACCTCAAATTGTTTAAAGCTGCCATAATCAGTTAGAAATTAACTGATTACACGATGTTGAATGCACTCTCTCTCTCTCTCTCTCTCATCCAACTTTCTTCTTAACTATACATCGAGTGCTAAGCTGCTTTGAAACCAATCAAAGCTAATTAGAATTGAAATTTTGTTCAATTGTACCTCAGAGCTATTAATTTTTTACTATGCGAAAAAACGTGAAGTTGGATAGAATACTTCCAAGCCCAAACCCACTGTTGGACACAAACTTGCGAACAATTTTTATATACAGCAGCCTATCAAAATTCCTTTTCAAAAAAAAGAACTTTGCAATCTGACAGACGGACGGACATGTAATATTTTCATAATTAATGAGTGAGTCACTCCGAAGCTCTCCCTGATGTTGCATGCAAAACTTTCAGATAAATTTTATACACACTCGAAAATTGTCAATCTCTTACTTGACACTAGACCAACGTTATAGCATTTTCTGAGTTGAGGAGTATTATGGACGACGACTCTCTCCGAAGATTTTGTTAATAATGCGTACGAACGTGTGGACAAGAAGAGTAGAGAGCAAGGCGGAAAAGATTACAAAGAATTAACTCTTTTGCACCCTACACAATTTGTAGTGCAAGGACATATTAAATTTCTACTGATGTACATAACGCCCAGAAGGACTTGAAATCGAACCATTTTTTATTATGCCGATCGATTCAGAATCATTTTTTGCATCAATTTAAGCTTGTCTATCCATCCGTCCGTCTTGATTTTTGCGTTCAACCTGACAGATCGTCTATTTAAGATTTTGCGACGAAGTTGGGTATACCGATATGTCGTGGCCCAACGGCCGGGAACAGCATTAACACTCCCCACATAAAACTTTATCTCGAAAAGTCTTTATACGAATAACTTTGTTAAGCGATGTGGTGTAGGGTGTTGAGTGATGGGCCGTGCCACACTATAGTGTTTTTACTTGTTTGTCTACTATGAGAAGAGACTTTTAGTGAAATGCAAAATTATTGTCCGGCATTGTTGACGACTAACCTAACATTGTGAACGTGTATGACACACAAAAGTGTAAAACCGCAAATTTTCGCTTTCACTCTACTTCCTCTTATGAATCGATATCAAATAAATAATATTAAGTATTTGGTCTTTTGTTATTGTATACTACGTATGTGTGTTAATTGCTTTTCTATAATTGTGTTACATATGCTTGCGTTCATCTAAATATTACATAAATGAATAAAAGACAATAATTATGCGAAACATGTCCGAATCGCTCGCCATCATAAAATCAATAAATATTCAATAAAAATTTCACGTTTTATAGGCTTTTTTTTTTCCTTTTTATTGTGTTTATACTTTAAATATTTTAATTACCTCTAATAGCATATAACGAAACACATACACACCGGCTATCTTAAGATCGAACTTAAAAACGCAGATGGTTAACGATAAGAGTTAAATATATACGTTTTTAACGATTTGTTTACATTTTAACAAATGCAATAAACCAAAAACACACACACATGATGCTTTAAAGCATGACTTAGTTAATTAGAAAAATAAAGAAAAAAAAAAAAACAAAAATATATTAAAAAAAAATAAATTATATATAAAATAAACTTGATAGAAAGATTGTCTAACTAATTGCCTCCACCTTCGAAAGTGTTAAAAATAAATTTACTTATAGTTTTTTAAAAAAATCAAACCGACAGATAAATAATCTTAGGTGCTAGTGGTCGGAGTAATTTAGTCCTAGAGTTTATTTTTTTTTAGCCTCAACAGATTTTCATAATAATAACGATAATAACGATAATATTAAAAAAAAAACTATAGTCCGGACTCCGATCAGCATCTCAGTCACAGACAGACATTTTTATACCCTTCGCCAATTGTGGTACAGGATATGTTCAGTTCGTGCGGACATACGTAACGCCTAGAAGGGCTTAAGAGAGCCACACCTTTTCTCTAAGCCTGATCTAAGCCTTTTTGTCCATCTGTCCGTCTGATGTCTGTCCATGTGAATTTGTATTCAAGCTACTGGTTGTAATTTTTAAAATATTTTAATTTTGACCCAAGGACGAACGCTATTGAAAATAATTTGGATCGGTCCATTTTTTCCACCACTCCACATATAACGCCCTGCTCAAAATTTATCAGCAACAGTGGCTAAGTAATTGTATTTCGGCGTTCTAAATTGGTATGAAAACTTTGGACCGGCTGAGGCAATTTTTGAAGTCGCTCCCAAAAAGATATAATTTTCGATGCTTCATGATGAAAATTATATCGTAATACTAATTTAACATACAAAAGTTAACAGTACCAAATTTGCGCCATCTCGGCCTATTTTTTGGAACCCACTTTAATAAGGATTTTCGCGAAATACTAATCCTTTGAAGAACAGAAAAATCTAAGTTTTAATACGCGGTGATCAAAATCTACCCATAATTGTAATTCCATATAAAAATAAGAATTGTGTTAGACAACGTCGTGTAGGGTATTTAGCGGTTGGCTGTGCCCAACTATAATGTTCTTACTTGTTTTTAGGATAACGCTGATAGGTATAAAAAATTCGCTTACGATCGAATATAATTTTCTTACTTGTTGCTTTTTGAAAACACAGGTTGTCTCACACAGGTTGTTGTATGTTGTACTACGATCGCGCCCTTTTACCAAATTGGTTAATTTTCAATACCAACCTGGATGCAAGAGTTTCCATTCTTTATGCTAAATTTGAAGCCAATTCCTACATTTTTGCGACCAGGAAACGAACGGACGGACGGACATGTACAAATCGGTTGACAATTTGATGTTGATCAAGAGCATGTATACACAAGAGGAGGGCTCTAAAGCTTCCTTCTGGTTGTTGCAAAAGTTATCACAAAATACATCTTGAGCGGTGGGCATAATATTATTATCTACAAAATAATTATGAATTTACCGTTCATCTAAAGTTGCCCCAAAGTTGCCCTAAAGCTGTATCCATGATAGTTTCTTCATATGGTTTGCAATTGAAATGAGAATTTTAGAAATTTTCTACCAAGTCTTACCGCTACGAGGACTTTTTAAAATATTTCTCTTAAAAATTTTATACTAATAATAGTGTACTTTCCTTACCTTACCTTACCTTACCTTACGAGGAATTTTTAAAAGATTTCTCTTAAAAATTTTATATTAACAATAGTATGCATTCCTAATTTGCTTAATTGCTTAAATATAGGATGATGCCAGTTATTGGTCAATATACTATAGGTGATGTAGCAAGAATTTCCTTCGAACTGCATCGGCAATATGGAAGAATTGTACGCTTTGGTGGCTTAATTGGAAGACCGGATTTATTATTCATATTTGATGCCGATGAAATTGAAAATGTAAAGAAATTTAAACTTCAATCTCAATACATATTTAATTGAACAATCATAGTGTTACCGCAATGAGGGGCCTACACCGTTTCGACCGTCAATGCCCAGCTTGGTGAAATATAAAAGCGTAGTGCGTAAGGATTTCTTTGGCGATTTAGGCGGAGTGGTGGGAGTGTAAGTTGAATAAATTTTCAAAAATGCTTATTAAAGGCGATTTGTAAACATTTTTGCAGACATGGTGAAGCTTGGCGAGAGTTTCGTTCGAAAGTGCAAAGACCCATTTTACAATTATCTACAATAAGGCGATATTTGCCACCTTTAGAAGTGATAACCGAAGACTTTTTAAAACGTTGTGTAATTTTATTGGATGAGAACAATGAGTTGCCTGACGATTTTGACAATGAAATACACAAGTGGTCGTTGGAATGTATATTTAATAAAAAATTGACTAAACTAAGTATGACAACTGAATCATCATGATTTACTATTTTTAGGCATTGGTCGCGTTGCTTTGGATACACGTTTAGGCTGTTTATCTTCGAATTTACCTCCAGACTCGGAACCGCAACAGATTATTGACGCAGCTAAATTTGCTTTACGCAACGTGGCCACATTGGAATTAAAGGCGCCATATTGGCGTTATTTTCCGACGCCCATGTGGACTCGATACGTTAAGAATATGAATTACTTTGTGGAGTAAGTTATTTACGAAAATTTTGCCTTACTTTTAAACGATCTGATTAAGCGAGAATTACTTTTTGAAGAATTTGTCTAAAATATATAAAAAATGCCACGGTGCGTTTGAAAACTGAAGGTCAAAGTAGAAACGGGGAAACTTCTCTTTTGGAGAAAGTAATAGTAACGCAAAGAGACGAAAAGATAGCTACTATTATGGCTTTGGATTTGATTTTGGTTGGCATTGATACGGTCAGAGAAAAATTGAACAAAATCGGAATAAAAATATTTAATAGATCGTCTCTTTTGTAGATATCCATGGCTGTTTGTTCTATTCTCTATCAATTAGCTACACGTCCCGAAGAGCAGCATAAAATACATGAGGAATTAAAACGATTAATACCAGAACCCTTTACCCCGTTAACAATAAATTTATTAGATCAAATGCATTATCTGAAAGGTTTTATTAAAGAAGTTCTCCGCATGTATAGCACGGTGATAGGCAATGGTCGTACTTTACAGGAAGATACCGTCATATGTGGTTATCGTGTACCGAAGGGTGTAAGGATAAGAAAGATTTGTTTGTTCTTTGTTTTATTAATGCTTGTCTCTCGTAGGTTCAAGCTGTGTTTCCTACCTTGGTGACCGGTAATATGGAGCAGTATGTCCGCGACGCTCATATATTTCGACCCGAGAGATGGCTTAAACCGCATCAAGGCGGCTTTGAAGGTAACCTACATCCTTTCGCCTCTCTACCATACGGCTATGGAGCGCGCATGTGCCTCGGACGTCGCCTAGCCGATTTAGAGATGCAAATATTACTGGCTAAGCTTTTACGAAATTATAAATTGGAATATAACTATCCTGCCTTAGATTATTCGGTAACATTTATGTATGCTCCCGACGGACCACTAAAGTTTAAAATGACAAAAATTTAAATAGTTTAGATCTATAAATAAACTTTGTTCATTTTATTTCCTTTTCCAGGCTTTATACCAATTTTTAATGGTCTTTAAATTTTCTTCCGCTTCTTGTTTTGTTTCATTTGTCAATTGGTAAACAATATCGGATTTATAGGAATTTTTTGCCTCTTCTAAAACGATCCCAAATATCTCACATTCAATATTCGATTGAAACTTCTTATCGTTATAGTTTCGCTCTTTGAGACGGTCATAAAGTACCTATGAAAATAAACAAAAGCTAGAAATTGCTCAATGAAAATAAACAAAAGCTAGAAATCGGTACGGTATTAGAGCAAGTCGTCACAAAAACTGCCTCAAACCATCTTTCCGGAAAGAAATCACAGCCATGATATTCCACAATATTACCGCCTTGCAGCATTAAGGGTTCTAAATAGTCCATTAACTGTAAATGCATTAGTTAGTTTTCCAAAAGATACAATATATACCAAAAATGTACTTTGTCTTCATCTAGAATGGGGCAATCGTATTCCTCATCATATTCCTCGATTAGGTTGCGCTCCTTAGCCAGCTCGGAGCAATTTAACCAACGTAATTTTAACTGTTCTGCTAAACGTTCGCATAAATAACTTTTGCCAGTAGCCGGCGTACCTATTATAATAGACAAAAGGTCTTTAGCTTTTATAGATAAGCTTCTCAAATTTTACACACCGGTGATAAGAATATTTGGAACAGTCTCTTCTTCAGCTTTTGTAGACATACTCTTGGCACTTTCTTTTTTTGTTCAGATATTTGCAAAGGAGTTCTAAAAATCTATGCGGCTTCTAGATACTTGACGTAAAATAATTATCTCAAAGAATGAAGACAGAGATGTATGTTTAATATGCATAACATCTTGTTTCGTATTAGTTGTTTTCTGTGACTTACGTAACGCAACGCGATTGTTCGTGAGCATTAAAATAAACTTTTTAATACTTATCACTATGAGGCAACATGTCTCTGTTCACAATCTTCGCTAATTCTTTAGATGCATTCAAATAAAGGTAAAAGAAATCATATTGTTTCGTATACTTAAGCAATTAATTTTTTTATGGATATTTGAAAAAAAGTAAGGGAAATATACTTTTTTCCGTTCAAACCTATTCAATTCTATTTTAAACACAATCGTTAAACATAGCGCACGAATACATTTATTTAGATTCAACATTGTTTCATATAAACTAATTGCGCCCTTTGCGATAATCAACGTAACGTATGTAATCTGCTTTAACATACGTACTTATTACACACATTTTATTACCAAGTTTAGTATTTATTGCTCTTTTCATAAGCACCCAAAAGGCTTTCTTATTGGTTGGTTATAACATTATCCAACATATGCATAAAACTGTTAGACTGTAATTGGAAGAGCAATAAAATTGATTTAATTTAAAAAAAAAAAACTTTTTTTTCTGTTTTAGTTAAATTTTCATGCGTCATTTTAGTAAACATCATAATTAGTGCTTAAGACGCTTTTCTCGTATTCCCTTCCATTCGTTTGAGAATTTTTTGTACGCTTGGCAGCTCTGTACGTATTTGCTGATTTAAAATACCTAACGGTACTCGATTTTTCTTTGTTATGCCTAGGTTTCTAGAGGATGCATTTGTTGTACTGAAAAATTCCCTAATACATCTTCATATAAGAATACCGAGAACAACAATAACAATATCTAAGCGAATTATATCTCTCTACTTGATGGGCCGATGAGAAACTAAAATCAATAGCAGCAACAATTAAATAAGAGCGGTAGCATTCGATTTTTAAATACCAACCTGGCTGGTAGCATTGAAAATAAAATGGAGGACATGGAAAATTCTTCCTTAAATTCGCAAGAAAACCAAAATTATGATAATACAAGTCTTCCAGAAACGAATGTATTCACCGATATAAATCAAGAAATATCTGCTGCCGGAACACTTAACAATCTTAATCAAAATTCTAATACAATGAACGAGAACGAACATTTTAATTGCAATATGGATCAATCGAGACATTTTCATATTCCTTACATACTAAATGGGGAATTGTATCAGATACAAACACAAGAAGGTGAAAATGTGACCGTGAAATGTTGCAATTGTCCGTCGGATCGTGTTTATCGTGGTAGTGTTAGATCTACCGGGAATTTTCATATGCATATTAAGGTGAGTGTAAAAAGTATTTATAATAAATCTCGAATCTGAAAGTTATAGTTTTCAAATCTTGGAAAAATGCAGCGTCGGCATCCAGACTTGCTGGGCAAATTGCATAATATGAAGGTGAATGCTCTGTTGGAGCGACGAGATCGTTTAATGCGAAATAAAAAATTTAGTAATCATCGTTCTCATCGTAATCTAGCCACATCTGCCCCCGTCAGAGTTTTTAAAACTGAACCTATTTCACAAAACCAAGCAGACATTCAACTTATGCCAGAAGTTGGTCGTATAAATTCCTCACCCGAATTGAGTTTAATGCATACACATAAATTAAAAATTAAGACCGTTTTTCGGCGTCATCAGCTTGAATCAAATGAAATGCGCCAGGAGGTAAGATTATTAAGAATTTTTTAAACCTGTTAACCTAATATCTAAAGAGAAGGAGTGGACGTGTACATTTGATTCAATCAGAGCTCTTTCTCTCTATCTGTATATCTACACTCTGCATGTGCATATCTATGACATAATATTTAGCTCTCTTTCTAATTTTCTTTTATCCCTTCATGTGGAACTGTAGAATGAATCCTTAGCATCTCATCAGTTCGTCGAATATCATTCGAAACGAGAGAAAAATTCATTTGTTAACGTTAGCAATTGTCTGTGATGAATTTCGGCGTAAGCCGTATACACACAATTTCGTTTTTGTTTTGTCTTGTTTATGTTAATTGATAAATATCCAATACTAACACAAGTTTTTTTTTTTTTTGGTTGCATTATTGCTTTAGTGTGTGTGCTTTTGTACCGTTACTAAAAAAATGTAAAAGTATTCATAATGCTGCAGTATTTACGCTAGTAAAACGTGATCTTCTCCTTCTTTTTATTTCCCGCTCTCTCCCACTCACTACGTTAATATTTAATAAAATACGAAGATACCAAATAATGAATGCTGTGAAGAAGTGCCACTGGATTACAGCTTTAAAACAGGAAATCAAAATGTCATCCCAGAGGAGCAACAACAAAATGTTAGGATATAATTAATACATACGAACAAACATATAGCTAATCATATTTTAAATTGTAGTCTACGCAACTGTTATCTACAAGCGCACAAAATTACACGGAATTGGCAACGATGCAACAGTCTGTTAACGGTGACAATACTAATTCATATCAAAATGCAAATGAGTCAACAATATCTCCTGCAGTCAGCTACGTAAATGCATCTTATAACTTTGTTAATGGTACTGGTACTGCCAATGAACGCAACTATCACAATTTATCGAATGTAAAACCTGAAGATTTTTCAACAGCTGAAGAAGCAATTAATGGTGCTACCCTCACGCAAACCACATCTACAGAGAGTTTCAATTCGATACAAGGAGATGCAAGGATGCACGGGCCGGACCCTCGCACTGATAACCGAGATAGCAATTATTGGTCAGATGTGATATTACGAATTGAAAAATATTTGGAGCTAATACAAAGCGAAATGAATGTTCGTAATCAAATCGAAACGGATCGTATGTACTTGGAAATTGCAAAATTTAAGTATCTACATCCAAATTTCCATTACAATTGGTAATAGTTTAAGCGCATATACAAGTTCTTTTTTTAATTGAGTGAGTTATATGATTTATTATGAAAGATATATGTTTAAGTAATAATCTGAAAATCTACTTATGCAAGCTTAAAGATGAATATGAATAATTGGAATAGTTTTTCGTAAATATCGTTCAATATAGAATTCTAAGAACATAATTTAATAGAACAAGATGCATAAATATACGCGAATCATGTGTATCAACCTAGTTAATCCTTACAATTGTTATGCGACACTAAGTGAAATATAATTTGTTTTTCTTTTCCCAAATGATTTGTAGAATTTAATTTTTGAATTGATCAAGACGTTTTAATGCGATGATTATCTCAAATTGTCAGTACCTTTCTCCAGCCTTCAATAAGCAATTTGCTTGTTTAAGCCACACAAGTTTAAAAAAGAGCAGTCAAAAGTTCTTCGAAGACCCGTTTTCATAAAAATGGGTTCTTGAAAACAAAATATAGTCGATGGTAACGATATGCAAAAATTATCTAAAAGATGTGATAAACATTTGGATACAAGTTTGGAGAATTCCATGCATTTCTTGAAACGGTATTTTCCTTAACTATAAGGGGAAGAAAAGGTAAACAGTTCAGAACATAAAAACTATTAAGCTCAATAATTTAAATAGCGTTAGTTAATCGCCGCATATGTGGGTGAATTGAAGGAATGAAAAATAGCATTTCACTTTTTGAAGGATCGCCATACAAAGAGTTTGGATCAATTAAAAAGCATCCTTCGAGTTCGTGCTACCATTTATGGTTGCCTCCTTGACATCTTGACATTGCAGGACATACTTTCAAAAAATCGGAAATTGCCTACTTTTTTTTTCTTAAATTTTCCTGTGAATGAGGAGAGCGTGTCCGTGTTATGGTTATAGATACTTGGCTGGATGGTGTAAATTTTACGCCCACTTCTGGGTAACAACGTCGTAAACTCCACTAGGTCTACGAGTAATACTTTATAAACCTACTCAGAAAGAAAGGAACCAATAATATAACACAAAATCAGGCATTGAATAGTACTGCCATTTGAAGAAAACAAAAAATAATTTAAATCATGGTACAAAAGATAGATAGTTATTTTGATAACATAGAGTAGAACAGTACATTAAATTTCACGTTCGTTTGGTTTGTTTGAATAATCCTTCATCCGTTGCGAAGCAAATAGATTTTAAGTCCACAAATTGTCTATGCCTTAGACATGTTTGCGAGAATAATTTCATAAGTTGTTTTTGCTATTGGCTTTTGCATTCCTTGCTATTGGGCTGAAACATATCCGTTGTTGTAGATTTGCTCACTTTCAGAAGAAGAAGAAGAAGCGCACAAATTTAATTTTGCTGATTTTTTTCACAACAAATTTCTTTTTTACACATACAAATGAAGGAAGATATAAGAAAATTGTGCAAACCTATAAAGCGGGGCAGCGGACAGCGCTATTATAACAAGAATAAAATAGAAATAAAAGAAAAAACGACGCATGAAGGATGCTGAGCATTCATGATGACACGAAGAAGATTATAACAATCGTGATACTCGTAAAAATGTTACAGGATTTTTTACATCCCAATAAGGTATTTCACATGAAACGCGTTGTGTATATTTAATTAGGTTCTTTGCCATCCATTTTTAAATGCATTTTGCAGTAAATGTACTTTCTTGCATGCACGAGTTTAGTGAGAAGATACGTCATCTATAGTGAGTGCTAGCACTCCATTACTTTCTAATATGAGAATATTATTTCCCAAATTTGTAAAAATGAGATTTTGGATGAATCATATTGCATTCTGACGATCTTTCTGGGTGTATATAATAGAAAAACTTCATTTTCGTTTCGCATACGTAATGTCTGAAACCACAATGACTAGGAACTCAAGTCAAATCACAGTACCGAAAATATATAATGTATTCCATAAATTAAAAATTGTATTCCTCTTACATATTACATGTAAAAAAAGATTGTTATCGGTAAACACGAAGAGTTTCTAAGGTTCTTTGGATGCTATCCAAATCGGCGGCATGCTGCGTAGACAGTAGCTCAATCAAGCTGTGCAACAATCCCTCCATATTACTTTCGAAGTGTAAAGAATGTCATATGCAAAACAAATGTAAATTCAAATATTATGAAATATTTTTACAGCGCAAAAAGATGACAAACGGAAAGATCTGAGAAAGAGGAATACGTTGGCTACAACGTACTGTGAGTGTTTCTCCTATCAAAAAAACGAAAAAGAATTCGACATAAAATCAACCAATTGGCGGTCGTTTTCTGAAAACTGGGAAGAAATATCGGCTTTTTTTTTGTATTTAAATTGGCAACAAAGTATCTTTTACGATAACCAGCAATTATTATATAAGACAATGGTCAGAGTTGCTAGTACAAGAGATAACATTTATAAGTGGAGAGTGAAATGAAATCTAGCGAGAATTGTTTTACTTTACGAACGGCTGAAGTAAGCCAAAAAATTTTATATGATTAAATTTTAAACTGCAAAAGAGTAAAAATTCATTCGAAAATACAAAGCGTTCTTTATAAAACCAATTTTCTAGATTGCAACGCAAAATTAAGTTTGAACCAACAATTCATCCATGGAAACTGTACACGTTTTATAAGTAGATTCACATCTTTTCATCGTAGGATGAATACCTGACAAAGGATAATTATTAACATTGATAACTGTCCTGTAAGTACCACTGACGACTACTGAAGTGAATTTGTGCAAAGGACGAACAAAATACATTTTGATCTTTTGGTCGATGTTAAATCATTTAAATGTTTGCTAAACTGGTCGTGCACACACTCTTGTGGCGACTTTTCTTGGAACAATGTAACTAATTACATTCTATCACGTGCTCGTGTATCATTTCATTCCTTATCATATTACAAATTTTATATAATATGGTTTTTGTTTATGTTTGTACGAGCATCACACGTAAATAACTTTCAACGCAAGGTAGAATAATAAACCGGAGAAGATCAAACTGCAATCCCTTAACACTTCAGAACGTATTTTCGGCACTGTAATCCGGTATTTCTTTCGTCTCATTATAGATACTATGCAAACGGACATGTATTGCTCTTAAAATGATTTCAAAATACAAAAGATAATCAGCAGGACCTTCAATTGCCCTCGCCGGTTCTGCGTGTAATTTAATTTTAGCTGTGATCTCTTCTTTTTTTGCACTTTGTTCATTTACTTTCTTGGTTTCCTGCTTTTTCCCATCTGTAATCAAATCCTTTTCTTCCGTGCGAGTTGCATTCTCTTCAAGTTCTTTTCCCTTTGCTCCTTCTGCATCAGTTTTAGTTTCTAAACCTTTTTCCTCAACGTTTGTACTTTCGTTAACTTCACTTATTGATTCCGAACAGGGCATCGGATCAGCTGATCCTTCGACATTTTCATCCGTTTTCTCGTAAAAAAAATCTTTTGATCTTCAGAAAGAATAATTCTTATGTTTATTAGCAAATTGTAATTTTTCCTAAGGTATCTTGGGAATTTTAAGCAGAAGAAACGCACTCGCTTTGTGCTTTGATGGTCAATTGTCTTAAAGTGTTTGCAATCTACGCATAAGGGTTTCATATGTTTCTTAAAATTGAATTAAGGACAATTTTATTCTTTTTTAAAATAAATGATTGGAAATCTAATTGTTTTTAGTTGTTTTTTTAGTTTTATTTACTGCAATTGTTAAGAATTTTCATCTACCAAAACTGAAACTAAATTTTAGATGAAGCTATCTCGCTCGCACAATGCTATTTGCAATAGTTGATTACATTTTTTTAACAGTGTGGCATCTTGCCCTCATCTTTATCATAGCGAATAGTTTCGTATTTATTTTTTGGTATTTTCCCCGCAGAGGTCTGCTAGCATTTTATGTCCACAAAAATTAATATAATTCTAAGAAGCACCGCATAAATTATGGAAAAAAAGGTAGAATCGAAAAGTGATGAAAAACCGTTAATAAGTTACAGCGACACGGAAGAGGTGCAGATCCCAGCTGCCGTCACTTTTAACGACGAGGAAAGCGACGAAGAAATATTAATCGGAGCAGAAAACAAAGGAATAACATCTGATGAACTACTTATAGATTTTAAAAACAAGGCACATGTGGAATCGGAAAGTCCTATTGTTCCTATTGTAAGTGATTACTAGTTAAATGAGTCATTATTTTTTCTGTATGTGTAAAAACCAATTGCAGGTATTTAAAACCACACGTAATACTCCAGTGCCAGTGCCAGTGCCAGAAAAGTTAGAGTCATCCACTGATCAAGTCAATTTGTCTGTGGAACCATCCACATCACAAGCCTCCCAACAGCATCCCACATTTCATTTACGCTCTCGTACCGCAGCCATTAACGATCAAGCCGATATTTACGAGGTATTCGTCACATTTTATTTCACAAGTATTCGTACATGTGTGTGTGAACTTCTTTCTTTTTAAGAGTTTAGACTATGATGTTTGTGAAAATGTTCTATTTCAAGCAGAACAGAAACGTCTTGCAGGCATTAGATGGACATCGCGTAAAGACATATTACGCTGGATCATATTCTTACAAATTGGTATCATTACCGCTCTAGTGGCCTGTACAATCGATATTATTATCGAGGAATTGAGTGGACTAAAATATAAATTTTTGAAATACCGTAAGTGAGATAGAGAGTTGCTCCTCGCAACAGTTCTTTAGATTATTCGTTTGCATATTTTCGTAGAGGTGGATGGGAATATTTCTATGGGTGATTTGGTCATACCCTATATATATTGGTTGCTTTTAAGCATAGTTCCAGTTAGTCTAGGAGCGGCCATGGTAACTTATATAGAGCCGGTTACGGCTGGAAGTGGTGTGCCTCAAGTAAAAAGCTATCTGAACGGTGTTAAAATTCCACGAGTAGTGCGGATTAAAACCATGACCGTTAAGGCTATTGGCGTCATAACTTCCGTAGTTGGGGGTCTGGCGGGGGGCAAGGTATTGCATTCATTTTATAAACATATTTTTTATGTTTTTTTGAAAGAGTTTTTCTATTTTCCCTATTTAGGAAGGACCTATGATTCACGCAGGAGCGGTTGTAGCTGCCGGTATATCTCAAGGCAAAAGTACTACTTTTGCAAAAGATTTTCGGGTATTCAAAGATTTTCGCGACGATCATGAGAAACGTGACTTTGTTTTGGGTGGGGCGGCTGCTGGTGTGGCCGCTGCTTTTGGTGCGCCAATAGGTGGGATGTTGTTCTCTTTGGAAGAGGCGGCGAGCTTCTGGAATCAAAATCTCATATGGCGAACTTTAGTAGCCTCTATCATCAGTTCTTTCACTTTGAATATTGTATTGTCTGCCTATCACGGTTTAAATAATTACACTTTCATTGGTCTTTTCAATCTGGGAAAATTTGAGCAGCCTTTAACATTTAACTATTACGAATTACCAATATTTATGTTATACGGTATAACGGGCGGTCTTTTGGGCGCCCTTTGGAATATGCTAAATACTCGCTTAAGTCGTTTCCGAGCGAGATTTATTAAACCGAAATTCGCCAAAGTTCTAGAAGCGGCGTTTGTGGCTATGTTAGGTGTTTCAATGGCTTGTGCTATGATATATTTCATTAACGACTGCCGTCCTCTGGGCAATGATCCTACCGAATATCCAACACAGGTAAAAAATTACTTAACTATCAATGAAAAATATGTCTCTCATGAACACCTTTTCGTTACTATTTAGCTATTCTGTGAGGATAATGAATATAATGCAGTAGCTGCTTTATGGTTCCAAACACCAGAGGCCACAGTTCGCTCTCTGTTCCACGATCCTCCTGGTATGATATTTGCACAAAATTTCGTTAAGCGAAAGCTTTTAAAAACTCAATTTTTTTTTTTGTTTTTTTTTTTTAGGCTCTCATAAAATTTTAACTTTAACGACCTTCACTTTAATTTACTACGTGTTTTCTTGCTTAACGTTTGGTCTCAACGTCAGTCTAGGGGTATTCATACCTACAGCTTTGGTGGGTGCCGCTTGGGGTCGCCTGGTGGTAATGATTGCTTATTATCTCTTCCCCAAAGCGGTATGTGAAATATTCGATTTCTTTCATCTTTGGAAAATATAAATTTTTTAATTTCCCTTCCAGGCTTTCCTAAACCCTGGTAAATATGCTCTAATTGGAGCTGCAGCTAATTTAGGTGGTGTACTACGTATGACGATCAGTTTAACTGTAATATTAATGGAAACCACTGGAATGGAGCCATCTTTTTTTTTCCCTATAATTTTAACCTTGATTAGTGCAAAATGGGTTGGCGACTATTTCAACGAAGGTATCTATGATATACAAGTGGCCGTTAATCATGTGCCGATGATGCCATGGGAACCTTTGTCACATTATCGGGGTTTGAAAGCTTCGGATGTTATGAGCGCACCAGCAGTGTGCGTTATGCTGCAAGATAAAGCGAATTATATATATGACATATTAACGCGGTATAAGCACAACGGCTTTCCAGTAGTGGAAGATGTTAAAGGGGTAAGCAATTTTAATTTATTATTATAACCATCGCTGAAATTTAGCACCATTTCGAAATCTGCATTAAATATACCGTCAAGTGTGTATATCCGCGTGAGATGGCTGGTTTCTTTCTCGCATCGTTTGTAGTACAAATCTTGTAGTGGACCATGACCCATAGTTAAATATCAGGCATCACTTTGGTTTATGCAGCATGAATGTAACGATTTCTCAAAACAAAGAGTTATAGGGGAAGTGCTCGAAAAAGTGATCCGATCTGAAACATTTTTAGCGGCATTTGCACTTGGGACAAAGAAACCAAAATACATTATACTGAAAGTTACCATCTCTAGGTTGAACACAAGGACATAAAACGGATAGAAGGACAGACAGTAAAGGTTAAGTCGATTCAGAATAAACGCAAGTCCTTCTGGGTATTATGTACGTCGACACAAATTTAATACACTCTTGTAGGGTATAAAAACATATCGTTGATTTCGGCATGGCTCTTTTCACTTCTTTAGTATGCTCACCACTGTAAGATGGAGATATGCTCACTTTATTTTTTTCCATAATATTTGTAACACCCAACAAAAAGCTTCAACAACCCTATAAATATATTAATGTATATATTCTTGATAAGCGCGAAATTGTGAATTGACTTAGTCATGTCTGTCCGTCTTCGTGTCTATGTGATGTTTGTTTTTTGCACTCTTCTGGTCGCAAAAATCAAGACGTCGACTGCAAATTTGATAGAAACATTGGAACTCTATGCACGCAGGTAGATATTGAAAATGGGCCAAATTGAATAGAGCAGAAGCCCGCAGTAGAGCGTAAGCTGACCGCAACTCCGCGCTTTTCTTAACAAAAATTTGAGGATTTTTTCTTGTTACTCAGAAATTATAAAAGTTAGAAATCTGAAATTTTCCACATTTACTTTGCAAAACACTCGACTACCACTACTAATACTACTCTACTATTCACACGCAAAAATCAAAAAAGTCGGCCATGCCTACACCAGTTTACAGGCAATGAAATTATCTTTTTTCAGTCAGAATGTTTAAAATTATTTTATACATTCCGCAAATAAATATATAAAGTGGGTTAATTGTAATATGAATGTGATAGACACCGCAACCTGGTTGTTTTGAATTGATTTTTTCTTAATAATACCAGAACTTGGAGAGTAGAATGCGAAAAGCACTGTGATGGGTATGCGAGATTCGGCCCCCACCATAGGCGACTTTCTTACATTGTTTTTTTTTTTCTATATTAGAATTTTGCAAAGATCACAAAACTGATATCGCCATTGAGTTCTTTTTTTTACTCGCCATATCGCTTGTGGTGAAAGGGTATATTAGCTTGTGGGGATGTAGGCAATGCACAGAAGGGCTTGAGGCAGATCTATCTTTTATTATATCAATCGATTCCGAATCATTTGCATTCTTGTCTGTCCATTTGTCTGTCTTGTTTTCTTGTGTTTAATTTTTGAGATATTTTGATGATATTTGGTATGCCGGCGGGTTTTGGCTCAAGGACGAACGCTATTGAAGATTGTTCGGATCGGACCAGTGTTTCGATCACTTCCGTTATTGAGGAGTCGTCATATGAGTAGTTTACAGTATTTAGCGGTTTTACTTGTTTAAATGGACGTTATTCGGTATATCGCAAAAGCTTAACATCGCAAATAACTTTGAAAAATTTAAAGTTCTTAATATGTGCTCATCAACAATTTTCTATTTATTTTATATAGCGTAAGCAAAATTTGTAATTGCTTGGGTGGAAAATGGTTTATGAAATGAGATTTCTCTAAATTTCATAATTTATGAAAGAAAGAAAGAATTGTGACTTCCTGACTGAGATTTACTTTTTTTCCTTTGTTTCAATAAAAAATTTAGAATGAACGGTCTTCGGGTCGCGTGTGTGGCATCATTTTGCGATCGCAATTAATTGTTATTCTATTAAAGTCTCTATTTGAAGAGAATAAACGTTTTTGGGAGAAAGAAGTTTCCATTCAAACTTTCCGTGATCTTTATCCACGTTATCCTTCCATAAAGGTAAGCTGTTTGATGATTTATATGATTTATGCGTTGCTGCTTACAAATTACTTGCCTTTTTCTTCGTAGCATGTTCAAATGCATAATGATAAAACCAATTACACGATTAATTTGAATATATTTATGAATCCATCACCGGTTTGCGCAAATGAGGTAAGTTGTAAATGATTTCCTAACTTGGGTTTTGTGAATGTTTTAAAGATTTTCTTTTGTTTTTTTATTTATTTATTTTCTCTTTTTTCCCACAGCATGAATCCGTACCGAAAATTTTTAATAAATTTCGTGCCTTGGGTTTACGTCATTTAATTGTAACGAATCGTGAAAATCGCGTTGTTGGCATTATAACGCGTAAAGATTTTCTCTATAAATAACATCTGCCTAATTCGCTAATTTGCATTTCTTCCTTTCGGTCCAGAATGGGCCTTCAACATTAAATTTTTTATAATATTAAATTAAATTATATATTACATATTAAATTTTTTATAATTATACTTAGGCCTCCTTAAAGGCTTTCTAAGTTAAGATTATTAGCTCATAGGAAATATTCATTCGTATAAAAAGCATATTTTTGTAAAAACAAAACGACTACTATGTAACTTGTTTCACTTCTATGATAGATTCGAGTTGACTTTTTTCTAAATTTGGAATTTTTTTTTTATTTAATTTTTGTCACTCTTCATCTATCATCATTTTCTTTTTTCTAGTAGTCAATGATTTAAATATCAGTAAATTTTCTCTTCGTGATTTTTGAAATTTTCAATTTAAACGAACATACGAACATACGCATTGAATGACGCGTTTCTTATATATTTTTTTTATTTTTTTTTATTTCAAAAGTTGAAATCAAATTATGATTAGTTGAAAAAAAAATCTCAATTAAAAAGCTTCTTAAAGAGGTGACCTATGGCTTGGATTTTGGAAAAAATTGTTAGTACAATTGATAGTCTGGTACGCCCCACGCAACGCAAGACTCGCGTTACTTTCAGCCCAAGTACGTTGCATCGCGAATCC
>KK502703.1:216810-239641 GCA_000688735.1 Glossina austeni
ATCCGACCACTTCCAATATTTCTGTGCGTCTGTAGGCGGTTTTCTTATGTTCAACCTGCAAATCGCTACTTTTGGCTCAAGGACGAACGCTATTGAAAATCGTTTGGACCGGATCACTTTCCGACCACTTCCAATATTTCTGTGCGTCTGTAGGCGGTTTTCTTATGTTCAACCTGCAAATCGCTACTTTTGGCCCAAGGACGAACGCTATTGAAAATCGTTTGGACCGGATCACTTTCCGACCACTTCCAATATAAGTCCTTATTTTGAAAAATCGATATGTGAATAAATGCATGATTGTCTGGGGTATATAATGGTGGGCCTTGCCCCACTTTAGCGTCTTTACTTGTGTCCTTTAAGGCTTTGTAGATTTTTATTGTGGTTGAGGAAGATCAATCACTGAGCGGTTGCCGGTTATTCTCGTGACACGTTGATTAAAACACTTTGGTTAAAAAGAAGCGAAGAAAGGGAAAGGGAGATGCTGGCCGGAGCCTACTCAGTGTATGCCGAATCGGTAAGTGTTATATCTTTACCGACTAAGCCCCTATTATAGCTAAGATCAAAGTGAACTCTAGCGCACTAGAGATTTAAACCCGCGGACACTAATTTCGTTGTTGCGAATCTTAGCCACTAGGTTACTCTTGCTTGGCGCTTACATAGCTAATAACAGTGCATTCAAGGAACACTGTATGTCGGTAAAGACTGTGTAAATACACTACAGGGTAGATACATGACGTTGCACCTGATGACACCTTCCCTTTGGAATAATAAAAATAAATTAAATATTATTATCGACATTGATATTTAAATCAAAAATAAAATGAAAATAATTTATTTATAAAGTAAATTTCAAATACATTGAAGCGAAAATTTGTTGAAAAAAAATTCCCTAAAAAAATATAAAAAACTCGTGTACTCGTGTACTTATCGCAATTTAAAGGAAAAATTAGAAATCGAAATTTTAGCAGTAGAGCAATCCATTCGATTTTCGCAACCTTGCAAACCGAAAATCGAAAAGCGCAGACCACCTTTAAATGGCATTGATCTGGAAGAAAATTTGTACTATATTTTGCAAGCTTATACATCCAACGTTACGGTACGAGGAAGCACGTAAGGCTGAACCGTCGAGATATCCATTTTTTAATTTCGTGAATGAAATACGCACCACCACCCAGGTTATGAGATCAAATTTTGCTAATGATACGAGATTCTCGTCATCCAAGGTGTCTTATATACGTAAGATATCTGTAGCAGACACTCGTTTGTGGAATTCGATCACGAACGATCAGAAGAAACCCTATCACGTGATAGCCTCGAAAAACATTGATCGGAAACGTAGACGAAATAAATGCAAACACCTACGAAAACCGTGCCGCAAAAGCTATACCCGGAAACCTTCTACAGCTACAGTTCCGCATTAGATAGTAGTATATATGTATGGAAATTGAAATGTATGTATATATATATTTTATGAAAATATATTTTATTAAAATTTTCCAAAAAAGCAAAAACAACATATTCCCCTAACAATGATCTCGGGGTGGAAATAATTAAATTAAACAGAATGTGGAAGAGTCTTAGTAAGTAATTTGGTTAGGTAGGTGAAATTTAGGCGACCAGAATTTTATTAATGAAATGGATTTTCAATTATTCGCACCTTGCTGCTTGCAAATTTTTACCGAATTGTTTACCACATCGGTTAGTAGTCCTCCCGTATAATCGAGAATCTCTAGGGTAGTTGCGTACAATAGATATAAAATATTGTATATACAGTCTTATGTTTTTTTCGCACCTTGTTTTGTCGTTGGTAAAGTCTTGACCTTCCTTAGGTTTCCTACTTGATATGGCGAGATGAAGTAATCGTCCAAGGGTGAGGTTTAAAATAACATCTGCTGCCTTTGGAAATGTGTTACCGTTTGTTTTTTGACTGATAAGCAGACGAGATGAGATGAAAGAAATACACATAAATATACATTTACGCACACACAAGCACACATGCACACGGGATATACATAAATGGTCGTCGCACAGGATAGGGGATAGAAATATATCGGGTTAAAGTCCTCTTACTGAGAGGTTTTCCACAAAACACACATACACACACACCGAATTATCTTTTCACATGATAGATAGGTTCCCAGAAAATTCGTGTAAAAAAAGATATTGGTTAAATGGAAAAATAGCAGGTGATTCTTAGAGTTCACGTAAGAATTTATTTCATTCTCTCACATTTTAATGCACTAAATATATTATAAAAAATAAATTATGCTTTGAAAAACCAGATTAAATTGCGTACAAAATACACTACGTCTTCAGTCTATACGTAATTCAGATAATCCCACTTAATAGGCATATAATCGGCATAATCTAATTAAATTGTGAAAAGTGCAACGCGCTGTTACAATGCATATGTGTGAGGAGGGAGAATGAAAAAATTCACATAAACACCAAAAACAAAAAAATGCATCAAAGAAATTAATTAAAAAAATTCATAGAATTTTGAAAATCGTGTTAAAACAAAAGAGTATTTTTTTGCTTTGTAACTCGTGTTGAATCAAATTTTCTATTAAAATAATCCGTGTAAAAAGAGAAGTGGGTGTATAATAATGTCAAACAACGATTTTACTCTAACACAGGGGTGAGCAAGTTCTTTCATCTACGGGCCAGTTTGAATTTTCATACGACGGCACGAACCAGAACCAACCAGATCCAGCTATTCTTAAAGATGCGGTATTCTACATTAACTTTCATTCTTTTTAAATCGCTCATTTCATCGCCTAATGGACAAAATGGAAATCCGGAAGTCAAGGCAGATACAAATTGAATTTCGAAATTTTAAACTTGGCGGGCCGGCGATTTCCCATATCTATTCTAACATGATCTTAACAATACCCTCATCGAGTAAAGATGGTCGCCTAGAGACATAATATTATCGATCAACACGAACCGTTAATTTTGTTATGATTCAATTTCATGCTCTCATCAAACCTTTTCTTTTTAATTCCCCTGTTGTTGGCTTGCTGAATTTTGGAAGAAGAAGAAGAAGACAATTTGGGAAAAATTTTGAAATATACCCTTGGAATAAATAAAAAAAATTCTCATCGTCAACGTTAAAACTTGTGGATCTATTGGCGAATCCGTTCGAGTGTTCCCTCCTTGCCTACAAAGAACGTTAGCGTTTCCACTATCGCAATCTCGGCTGGTAATACAAATGTGACATATAACCCGGATAGTCCCCCTCGTGTCAGCTATGCTGAGGTGGCAAGAGTATCTCCTCCCAGTGATGCCACTCAGACAACTCTATCTATGTCGTCACAGAATATTAATAAAAATAATGAATCCCCCTCTCCCTGTAGCTGGTCGGGTGTATCCGCTGGTCACCATGCTGAACAAGTTGCGCAAGCTGAACAAGCAAGTGTAGTCATTCCCTGTATTATCTCTTCAAGCCAAAATTCTCTTCTTGTGAATCCTATCGTTCCTAATACGGCTCACATCTGCTTAACGGCAGCAATACTAATTCGGTAGTTCGTCCACCCTCAAAAAACTAAATGTTTCTTCAGGCCCAGTGACTTCCGTTTACCAAAAGTTACGAGCCTACATTCAAAAATTTGCTCTATTTTTCCAAATTCAGTGACCACGGAATTTTCCTGTTTGCCTTTCACTGAAACCTGGTCAAAGTTTCATTTACATTATTCGGAATTTTTTCTGTCCAGGTTTTCAGAAAGAATCGCTGGAAATCGCACTGGAGATGGTGTTTTACTTGCCATATCTACTCCAGTCCCTTTCTATTGACTTGAATTTCCTACTTCTCCTGACATTGAATTTATTACCATTTGGGCGAAAATTTCCAGTAAACATTTATACATAACTTGCTCCTATATTCCCCCAAATGCTGATATCTCTACTTATAAGAAACTTGCTGCCTTCATTTGTTACCTGGCCGAAAAGTTTAAACCTGCTGATATAGTTATAGTGTTGGGGGACTTTAAGTTGCCACAAGTTTCTTGGTGTTATCGTAACAAATCTGGCTGTACGGTCCCCACTTCAAAATCTGATAGAGCTTTTGTGTTTTTCAATGAATTATTTGATCGTAATTTACTTCAATACATTCGTACTCCTAACTGTAATGGCAGACCGCTTGACCTTGGCTTTGCCAATTTCCCGGAGATAACTGCAAATCGGTGTCCACTTCTCAGTTTGCCTGAGAATTTGTATCATCCAGGAATTTGCGTTTCCTCTTATCACATGCATGATGGTCCGTGGAACCAGTCTAACGTGCCTCTTCTCTCAAATCTTACTCAAATAAATGTCATGATTTTAATAAAACCAGTATCTTACCAGTGTTTAAGTCTCATCTTCCATACATTATGCTCGATTTTTCTGCTGGGAATATTGAAACCCTGCTATCGGCGTTCTATAATGTATTAAATGTAACTATTTCCGCATTCGTTCCGATCAAGCAAGCTCGCTCTCGAAGCAAGTGCCCGCCATGGGTTAACAAGAGTATTAAATATTACAAAAACAGGCAAAACAAACTTTTCAGAAAGTTTATGAGAAGTGATTCTTCTTATGACTACTTCGCCTATTCTGCTTCAAGACATCGATTTAATTATCTCAACCCCCAATGTTATTGCAGATACCTTCAGCGAATAAAATGCTCATTGCTTGTTAATCGTAAATATATTTATAAGTTTGTCATCTCCATATATCCCTCGAAGGTTTTCTTTTAAGGGCTCCGGTTCATCTGATGATGATATTGAAACTCCGAATCTCTTTGCTGAATATGTCCGATAAAATTTTTCAACTGCTGCGTCCGATTTAACTGTTATAACTAATTCGGTTTCGATTCCTAACTCGATCATTTCAGAAAACGGCGTTTTACAGGGTTGAGTGCTCTAAAATATAGTTGTGCGTCTAGGCGTCCATCATGTACTCTTCAATCATGCTCTGGCGAGCTATTTAATATCATTTCAATGATTTTTAATCAGTCCTTGAAATAGGGTGTTTACCCTTTGTGTTAGAAGAATAGATCTCTTCACAAATGTGGAAACAGACTTTACGTTGAGAACTATAAAGCCATTGCCAAGTTGACTGCCTTGCCTAAATTATTTGAGCGAACTGTTACTCAGCACTTAGGTTTTGCTATTAAATCTTATATTTCTCCATTCCGGTATGCCTCTCTGAAAGGCAGATCAACTGTTACGAATCTCTTAGAGTTTGCTTGCCAGGTTTTCAAAGGTTTTTCCAGTGACTGTCGCACGGATGTCGTTTATATTGATTTTAGTAAAGCGTTTGACTTGGTTAGTTAGTTAGTTAACCACAACTTATTAATCTTCAAACTCCAGGCCTATGGCTTCTCTCTCTACTTAGTGAAATGGATAAGTTTTCATCTGCACTACAGACATTCAACCGTTTCAACTATTTCTGAAATGAACATGTAATGCTTTAAGCAAGGCAACAGCGCTAAAGCGACAGCTAAAAAAATAGGAAGCGTATATGGAGAAGAGCTGATCGGGCAGTTGGAATTTAATTTGTAAAATTCCCTTCTGGAGATACGACCTTAAAAGCCGAACCGAGGCCGGGACTTCCTTCCGACTTTGACGACAACCTTTCAAAGGCAATATTGGAGCAAACTCCCCGCCAATCAGCAAGTATAGCAAAAAGTTTGAGTACCTCACAATCAGCTGTTAACCACCACCTGAAGAAATTAGGAGAAGTCAGCAGGTTAGAAGAACGGGGCCCTCGCAATCCTCGCAATGAGCGGAATAAAGAAGATTGCAAAACTGTCTTCCATTGCAAACCAACCACATTTTACAAGAAAGGAATTGATAGACTCTCTGGAAGATGGGAGAAAGCAAACTAAATGTCAAATAAAAAATCAAAAGTTACTTATGACTCGAACTAATATCTCAAAAATTGCGACCTGTAAGTTGAACACAAGAAAGGAAATTCGACGGAGCGACAGACAAACGAGGTTAACTCGATTCGAAAAGTGACGTTAAATCGATCCGCATAGCATAATAGAAGAGCTTGATTAGATACGCCCACTTTGGGAGGAAAGCAATGCCGGTTTTCAGAGCATTTGTTTTAATTATTCACATGAAATGAAATGAATGGAAAAATGAAGGCCTAGTTAAGATCAGATCTTTGGATCCTTTTATTCTAAAAAAGACATCTACCCTATACGTGATTTCATTTTAGTAAAATACTTTTTTTTTTTTTTTTTTATAGAAAAATGTTAATATTTTTTCATTATTATTATTAATTATTTAAAAACTACTAATTGTTGATGAAAGTACTTTTTAACTTCTTTTTTAAAGATTTTTTCTTAAATAATTACATATGCGTTTATATACAGCATTGTTATATAATAAGCATTTTAACATTAGTATATATACATAAATATATATATATATATATATATATATATATATATTTAAATTTATATTTTATTTATCTTAAGGAAGGGTTGCTTAAGTTACATAAAATACGGTTCAAAATTAGTAATAATAGTGATAATAAGACTGCTTATAATTTCGTTTAGAAATTAGCTACTTTTGAAAATAACAAATGAAAAGCATAAAAAATGTAGATATTTTCAAAAACTTGTAATGTTTCTTGTTTTTTTTTTTGTTTTTTTTTTTTTTTTTTTTTTTTTTTTCACTTCTCTAATTCTCTGAATGAATATTTATATATAGTGATGGTAAATATAAATTATATTCAGAAATTTTACAAAACACATACTTACGTACATTACTAACTATCTTAAATTAAATTAAATAAGTCCTACGTAATAAACACAACAAAGTTTTTTTCATTTTTTTTTTTTTTTTTTTTTTTTTTTAATTTTTTTTAATTTTTTTTTTTTTTTTTTTTTTTTTTTTTTTTTTTGTAAATTTTTTCAATGACTATTTTTTTGTATTGTTTTGCTTCTAAACTTGGAAGAATAAATCCAAAGATTTTATTCTAAAAAATAGTTATTGATCTTAAAAATAATTTTTTTGTTTTTTAAGGAATCATTTTTATTTGCTCATTTTTTTTCTTCTTTTCTTTTCTTAATACCAACTGACAACCTTTAATAAATAAAAAACAAAAGAAAAAAAAAATTGACATGAAAACTTAACCACAAAGAGTAGGCGACTTTCATTTATATATTCACTTAAAAGCAATAATTTACATCAACTTTTCATATTACATACAATTATTTACTAATTGGGGGGGGGAGCAAAATAAATAAATAAAAATAAAATCTGGTTGCATATGTATATAAAAAAAGAAACTTGTTTCAAAATAATCAAATTCATTAAATACTCTTCATTGAAATAAAGCAAGAAATGCAAAAACTATTATTTTTTGTTGTTTTTGTTTGATATTCAAAATATGTCACATTCACGACGATATCCGTTTTTTATGCATTTACAAGTGCATAAATTTTCAGCTTTCCATAGGTCTTACCTGAGCCGGTTCGGCCACTACGACTACGGAGGACTGCGATAAGCCGGCAACACTATTGCAATGAGGCGTCGGCGCCAAACTTGTTACAGTTGCCGTGGCAGTGGCGGCTGCTTCAGTTTGATTTAAATTCGGGACACTAGCTAAAGAATTCAAAATCATGCCAGCAGTTGTTGTTGATGTCACAGTTACAAGATTTGTAATGGATGTGGAGCAGCCGCCGCCGCCGCCGCCGCCTCCACCACCACTAGCACCGGTGGTATTGCTGCTTAGGGTAAAAGTTGCGTTGCAAGATCCAACACTGCCACTACCACAGCCACCAATGTTGCTACTACTACTACTACTACTATTATTATTGTTGTTGTTGTTATTATTATTACTATTATTGCTATTATTATTATTATTATTATTGTTGTTGTTATTATTACTATTACTACCAGCAGCAAATGATGAGGTACTACTATTGTTGTTGTTATTATTGTTTGCATTATTATTATTTGCATTAATATTGTTGATATTATTGCCGGCACTTAACACTTTGTAACGTTGATATAAACGATAAGGTGTTTTCTTCACATCATTTTGTATAATTACTTTAGTTCTTGGTATTGTTAATGTTGACCAATTGTTGGCAATTGGGTTATGCGTACTGTTAACGCCTCCTCCAACATTAACGGTAGCTGTCGATGAATTAGTTCCCAAAAGCCATTCATTGCATTGTTGTTGCTGCTCAACTGTCACATGATTTGTTAGCCACGCTTGAACAAACTGTTGGAATCGCTTAAATTTACGCTGCGTCACTTGTTCATGACACTGAAATCATAAATGAATATAAGAAAATATTTAGTAATTTGTGTGCAGGTGGCTAAAGGATAACGCCTATTATAACAATTGCTCTTTATTTTACTATTATTTCGGAATAAATTGTTTTGGTGGCGAACTTGTCAAACGAACTCATATTTGAGTAACTTATTATAGTGTTTTAATTATTTTTACGTGAACATATATTACAGTTTATATATTCGATTGGCTGAGATGGTAAATGCAGATGATTTCAGAATACTTTTGTATTCAAAAAAATCCACTATCATCACTACAAATATTTGCGACTCGTATCAATTTTTAAATAACTAAGAAAATTATATTCAACTTTGATCGAAACTTTTATACCCACATCCCGTCACTATATATGAAAATAGAATATACAAATTTTTACGTAGCAGTTCATGAATTTTCGCTTTTCAAAATCGAGACGTTTTCCTCACATCACGTTGTACTATGAGCAATTTCCAATATCTGGCTGTGTGCAAAAATTTCTAATTTTTTCCCCAATTTGAAACCGATATTTTCGTTTTTGAGGATGATCACCACAAGTAATAGACGGAGGGACGGACAAGTGCAACAAATTTTAGTATTTTTCGTCGACTTTTAAGCCCATATTTTCGTTTTTGAGGATGATTACCACACGTAATTGACCGAGGGACGGACAATTGTAATACTTTCCCCTTTTACCCAATTTTCACTCGTAAAAATCGTGAATCTATCGCATTGTCGTCGAAATATTAAGTTGAACATAGATATACATGGGCAGGCAATCGGGCATTTCAAGCTTCATAGGCGGCTTAAAAATTGATTCTAAATAAATCGATTTAATAAAAGAATTATTTTCTCTAGATGTTACAAATGTTCGCCCAAACTTAGTATACCTAGAATACAATAGAAAGAAAAGGAGCATTAGCACCAAAGGCCATCGGCTCGAAGTGTAACGTAATAGGTGCACAGATGTGATAAGGGTTGTCACGTAGCTACCTGCCGTGAAGGCTTATGCCTACTGCGCCCGTTGGTACACGGAGTGAAGAAGCGTCACTCGCGCCCCACAGGGTGCAAAGCTACCCTTCAGTTTCAGACTAAGAACATGTATACGGCATGTCCTTGCCACTCACTAGGACGAGGCCTATCTAACACCTCAAATGTTTAATGTTCCCGCGAATTTGGGTGCACAGCCACCACGAAACTCCCGCAATGGGTTGTTCCCGTTGTCAGGCCGAAGCTGGAAGATTGTTTCTTGGGCTCCTGACACCCGTGGCACCAGATTTAAAAAAGAAAAAGGTTAATAGGTGTAATAGGTGCACAATATGAATATGTTTCCTTGGAAAGAATTTTGAGGCAGACGTGACACGATGAATACAAATATCACTTGCATAGTAATCGTTTGACCGCCTATAATCCTATAAGCCCTAATACAGATAGATGTACTTCTTTATACTGAAATTAAAATAGAAAACTTACCACTTTAGCCTTTCGCACCGAATCCAATTTAAAGAATTTGAGATTCTTATTAATAACGAAAACTTGACGTCCGGAAGAATTCAATTTAATTTCATCACGATCGTTTATGAAATATTTCTCACCACTCGAACAGACCAAAGCGCTGCCAATACGCTCCGGGGGACGTTTGTTCCACAAGGATATTGGGGATGTTGCTGCTTCTGTTACGGTATTAGTGCTTGCAGCAGCATTATTCGCAATAATATTGTTAAGCGATAATTGCAACGAGGCACTTATAACCGAATTTTCTGATGCATTATCATTCACGGTGGACGGGCTTGCACTGCCAATACTCGCGTTCGATGTTAACGATTTACGCTCATGCATTAAACGCAACTGTTCAGCTCGAAGAGAAGCGGTACGTTTATTACGTTTAAGAAAACGTGCTTTTCGGCATAAATGCGAATCCTAGAAGAAATTGATAAAAAAAATAAAAAAAAAAAAAAACAAAAACAAAAGAGATATTATGAGGTAATTAGTAGAAATGGTATTTCAAGTAATTGGTATAAAAATTATTATAAACTATTGATGTTTTTATAAAATATGTACATATGTGTATATAATTAAATATAATTATAATTTATAAACATGCTATATATATATATATATATATATATATATATATATATATATATAAATTGCAGATTTAAAAAAAAATAAATAAATAATTTTCGGATTAAGCCGTTATTTTTTGGTTTTTCTTTTTTTTTTCTTTTTTTTTTTTTTTTTTATCATAAATTTTATGTACAAAAAAAAAATTATTTTTTATCTCATTTAACAGAATTTAAAATATTTTTTTTTTATTAAATGCTCACAGAAGTATTTCATAAAATTGGCTTTTTGCCCGCATAAATCTCTAATATAAGAAAAAAAAAAAAAAGCTCTGAAACTCAAGGTGGGTTTTGATGGGCGGTGATTGATGTTGATGATGATCGAGTGTTGATTGGTAGTAGTGGTGGTGATGGTGGTAGTATAATAGTAGTAGTAGAGTAGTAGTAGTTGTAGAAGTAATAGTAGTGATATATAAAGTGTGTAATAAAGTGTTGCATTGAAATAATAAATACATTATTTTTTTTTCTTTACAATTAATTGGTAGTTGTTGTTAGTTTGTTTGTTTGGTGATGTTTGGCTAGCAAATTTCGTTTTTATAGAGATAAGTAATAAAACAACAACAACAACGATTTTTCTTATTATTATTATTATTATTATTTTTCTTCTTTTTTTTTTTCTTTTTTGGTTATATAAATAAAATTTAAGCCTTTGGTTTGACCTGGTACAAGAAAAATCGAAAAAAAGAAGTAAAAAAAATCAGAGAAATGCAAAAAGCATTGATTAGTAATTGATTGTTGCTCTGTTCGATTTGGTTGATTTAAAAGTCGTTTTCTTTGTTCAACAAAAATTTTAGGATGGTAGAGATAACTAAACCATATATTGTGAAATAAAGTAAAAAAAAAAAGCCAAATTCGCTTTAAAAGCAAAATTTTGGGATACCCACCACCTTGAACGATCTTCGGTTAAGCATGAGATAAGAGGAGATAAAAAGATAATCGATCGTTGGGATCATTTTTACTCTTTGGATTAATACTCAGAAAGCAACTTTCGAATCCATATCTGATTGCATATTATATATGAGAACATCTGTCCTGGACAGAGATAAAAGTTAATCTGTTCAACCGACTTAGACGTATATCATCATGGATTGGAGTTGAAGTTAGTTCTTCGCGTTTTCTTTACATTTCTAATTCTCCCGTACAAGAAAGTCGCTCTAGTCTCGTGATGTGTATATTTTAAGGGAACAAACTAATGTAAAGTTTTGAAACATTTTTTTTTTGCTTAGTAAATACTTTGGGACTCTTTCTAGAATACGTGGGAAAAAAATATTATCCGCCAAGAAAAAATTTTCCTTCATATTTTGGGGTTGTCCGTCTTGGATATAGCGACTGACATAAGTGTGTGTAATTTTAATGCTGGCCTGACTAACATTTTACGAACAAAGATTGATATCGGCGCCATATATCGTATCACAATTTTCGCCTTCAAATTAATGCTAAGCGGATTAAGAAAGCTGCGTTGTCTTTGATAGATGCAGCAAAAAATTTGGAAGAATTTATGAACTTGGAAGGACCGCTTTAGGGTCCTCAAATAGTCAACTAATCGAAAAAGCCAACAAAAAGTATATTGCGATAAGAAAACGTGCCTCTCAAACATTCTAAGGGTTTAAAGTTAATTTAAACGTTTTTTTTTTTTTCTTTTATTGATAGAATGTTCAAAATTTGCACTTTTACACAATAATCAGTATACCTAGAAGACCCAAGGTATAGGGATGTGAATTAAATGATTTTTTTTTTTAATTTAAATTTTGACCAGTTATGTTGGTTGCCACAGGGGACCTCTTATTAAGTGAAAAATGGCTGCGGCGTTTGCCATATTTTTCGAAATTATTTTTTTCTTCTAATATTTTAAAGCAGTGGTTTCCAACCTTTTTGTACCGGCGCCACCCCTTTTTGAAAAAAAAATTAATGCGCCCCTCTTTAAAAAAAAAAAAAAAAAAAACAATCAGATGCTTCTGATCACTGAAGTTTGGCGCGAGTAAGCACGAGAATAGCCGAGATCTTGCAAGCGCTTATCTTTTGATTCCACGCTCCACCGGTACTCGGCCCCAAACGCGACAGCGAGATATTTCGATTCGAAGAAGAGTATGAATTTTTTTAGCATAGGTTTAGCATTTGTACACCAAAAATCCGCGGCGGGGATTGTGGATTACGTGTACTGCTGATTCATTTTTTTGACACCTATTTGACTTTTTTGGTTTGTATTTGAAAATGATATTTTGGAAACAGATACATGCCCCCCTTGCAACAGTATCGTGCCCCACTGGTTGGAAACCACTGCTTTAAAGCATGCTTAATAACCTCCTCAAATATTACTCAACTAACTTTCTTTTTATCTTTTTATCAATAAAAATCATTTTCTTGAGGTTGGTACAATAGTTTGCTCCCTTAAATGTTACAAACACAACGAGGGCGTAAGAATACCACCAATATTTGCCATTGCTTTCTTTTTTTTTTAATAATAATAAAATAAAAACGCACATCGCATTGCTTTCACTGGAAACCGCAACTCTATATAAAATAAGTGAAAACTTGAAATATTTGTTAATGTAAAGACTTTTCGTAGCGACTTTCGCTTTTCCGTTTCTTTCGAGAGTAACTCGTGATTTTTTTTTTTTTTTTCTTTAGTAAGCAAAATTTCCACATTCGACCAAAAGCCACAAAAATTCCCGTTTACTATTAGTTTTTGAGTTTCGGATTAGTGATCAGTGTTCGCACTGCATAGCAGTGCAAAGTTACTCTAAGATTTCTTTTGGTAGAAACCTTAAGTCCCGCCTAAGTATGCTTATATCTTCCTATATTGTATAGCTAGCTGTGCATCTGAATTTTGTCCAAAGCAAACAAAACAAATAATTGTTTTTAAAAATCCTGTCCTTTTTTGAGGCAACGTTTTATAATATAATTCGGAGCTTAATTGTGATTAAAAATGGTTTTAATTTCTAATGCAAGACAACTCTGGGGAAACTTTGATAAATTCAAATATGTAACGAGACACACAAAAGGTGCGTGCACACGTCGGGACAGTGTAGCTTGGCGAGTTCAAATATGAATTTTTAACAAATCGAACGCATATACGCAAACAAGTACAATATGATATATTTTCGGGTGGTAGGTATATAAGAAAGTAGTGTTCAAAGGTATTAAAAAAAATAAATACAATGCAGCCCATTACATATAAAAATTAACTGAACACAAGTTATTAAACATTAACAAATATATCCATCATTAATTTATTCTTACATCAATGTAAAAATGTTCTTCCTACCTATATACTTAAGATCGTTATATATGATCGCATTAGGAATTTTTTTTTTTTTTTTAATAAATACTTTACTATATGCACTGGTAGCAAAGGATCGCCAAAGCCATGAAGAATAAGGCGAAGCTGATATACATTATGCGCGGTTTTCAATTCAAAACTTCAAATATATTCGTTATAGACGACAGACCCTATAACACGCGTTCCTCATATTAGACCGATTCGTATAAAAATGGCGAAAAAATTGCTACCGCTTTTTCATTACACGCTATAAGAATGAGACAGAAAATTCGTATTGATTCTCCCCCCCCTCTCTCTCTCTCTTTCTCTTTCTTTCCTTTTAATGAAGGAGAACAATTTATTACTTCAGGGCCATCGATATTGTTGTTATGTGGTATATTCGTGAAGACTGACAATTGCAAAAAAATGTATTTCAAATAATAATAATAAAGTAAAGTAAGTTAATCACTTTAGCCTGTCAACGGCCTATGTGTATGTATAATTCAAGTGACTCCTTGACCAACATGGATTCATGGGAGAGTCTACTGTATTACCATTTCTATTATTTGCAACTCTTCACTGTCTTTTTTTCGTGTTCTTCTTGCTATGCAAGACACCCTTCATCAGTCACTCACTCATTATGAAGAGTATGTAACTTAGCAAAATTTCAATGGTAAAGAAAACACGAATAATAAATAATTTTCTCATGCGCCGTGCATTGATATTAACGATGTTCTAAAGTGTGTGTGTGTGTGTGTGTGTTTTATTAATAAATAACAGAACTCTTGATAGGGATAACAAGCGTCTTTATCTTGCTATGTCGTTTCAGATTAGTAAGCATGGACTGACGACTGAGATCAAGGAAAGGCGTAACTAATACCTCACTTTGTTACCCGGATCGAACCGATCGGAGCAATAATTTAGAAGTAAAAGTATTTCAAAAAGTTGGCCACCAGCGAACTGATCCCCAGAAGAAGGTTTTATCTATTTTCTTTGCTTCTTTCTGACAACAAAGTCTTCTTCTTCTTCTCAAGTTTACACTGATCAACCATTACAGGATATATGGCGAAATATTTGAAAATGTGGATTAATAACTAACCGATCGATATCGGTTTTGTCGAATCCACGTGTTGGAAATATTCAAGAAATTACAATTAAAAAAGTAAATATCCGATAACTGTAGTTTGTGTAGTATATATTTTAATGTTTCGTTTCAAAGCAAAAGGAAATCATTCTAAAAAAATATATCCTATATTTGGAGTTATTCCTACCGAGACTCCTCTCTATATGCAATTGTTTTATAACTTCGAACAACAACCAGATTTAAAAATTGAACTGAAAGGGAGAGAAATAGAGAAAGAAAGACAGAGGGAGAAATAGAGTGGGAAAGAGAGAAAGACATAAGGAGAGAGAGAGAGAGAGAGAGAACGTTTCTTTACCGTTTACTTATTTCGGAATTTCAGATCCGAACATTTAGTGAATAGGTATATAAGGTATATAGAGTTGACTAGGTTTTCATATCAAACTTATACAAAACTCTTGAATTTTTATTTGACCACCGCAATATCACAATACCTTGTCGAAGCAGACAAGAGAAAGGAAATGTCTTGCATTTCTTCAAGAGCAGAGTTTACCTGTACATATATACAATATAAAGTATCTGATAGTTACACCTAAAAGATAGAACTATTATGCTATGCTTTTGTTCTCGGATCGCGAGTGGAAAATTAGTCTCACAACGAAACACAAAAAAAAAAATTTCCCTAATCATAATCTGTGAACTTACATCTAGAATAGTAAAATACACTTAATGATGGATAAGTTCATCTTTTCTTTTTGATTAAAATGTAAAATTTAACTAAAGTTCTAATATAACAAATAAATTACGTACAAAAAGTCTATTAAATAGATAGATAGAGAGAGAGAGAGAGAGAGAGAGAGAGAGAGAGAGAGAGAGAGAAAGAGAATAAACTTACCAGTAAGCCGTCTTCATCCCATCGTTCACTTTTAATTTCATTGCTGGGCAAATCAGTATTTACTTCCATATTAATGACGCTGGCGTTCATAAGTGTATTGCTCGCATTATTGTTAGTTAAAGCGTTGTTGTTAAGGGAATTCGTTGAATTTGGATTGGTTAAGCGATCTACATATTTTGACCATGATTTCACCTTATTAACTGGTTTTTCACGTTCAGCCACATCCTCAGATTCAGTGTCCAATAATTCAATAGTAATGCGACAATCGATTTTGTACTGATATGAGAGAAAAGAAAAATACAATTTTAGTTAAATTTATTTTTCCATTTAACGATGATAATGATGAGATAGAGATAAACAATGGAAAACATAAAAACAACAATAACAACGATAATAACATACCATATAAATTTTGAAACAATTTTCTTCATGGAGCATTTCTTCGGCTTTACGTTGATACAACATTTCAGTGTTAAATCTTAGATGAGCCTTGCGGCATAAACCGCCTGCAGCGTTGTGCTTTTGCTCTTGATGAAATAATTCGACACACTCGAGAGCCGTTCTTTCCGTAACACAATTTTGCAATTGTCGTACGGCGTTCGAGACCACTTTATCCAAAGTGAATGATATGTAAGCGTGGATGCCAAACATTTCGCGCATTGAATCTTCAAATGTTGTCGAATCCATATTACCGTCCAAAACACTCTTAAGCATATCCAGAAATGTCGGATAATAGTCTTCAACGGCTATATCGTTTTTGGGTTTCAGCCTTAACGCTGTGGCAATATTTTCGCGACGATTTGTTTTATATTTCTGCTCTTCGGTCGCTATAATCCGAGCCCGTTCGAGCATTGTCCGTAACCGTTCGCATAGTATGGCATGCAAACGGAAAAACAGATACCAATTATTATTTGCGAAGAAAAGAGTGTACGCTTCCTCCAAATGTTTGCTAATAGCATGCGGCGGTATAATTATATCGGTTGTGGCGATTTGTTGCTCATCCTCTTGCTTAATTTCCAACTTTATATCGTCTAAAACGTTCGAATTGCAAACACCGGTGGCACCGGTGGCGTTTGATGATAATTCCGCATGCTGTTGTTTGGTCGGTGATGCAGAACTAATCGTTGCCGTTGCCATCGTTGACATTCCCGGCGAAGATGTTAAACTATTTGTCGCCGTAACTATTATTACATTATCATTAGTTAACGTTGATGGATTGTAACCACATCTTCCATTATTTGTACCTTTATCACTACTATTTACAACTTGTGAAGTAATTGATGTCGGACTAGTGATAGATGAGGAACTACTTGTAGTTTTGCTATCAGTCATAGTATTTGACGTTTGATTATTATTGCTACTGCCAATGCCGCTAGTTACCGATACACTGGTGCTAGAGACATTTGCATTCGTAAATAGATTATCCCTTCCAATTGTGCTTTCCATATTTACATTAAGATTAGTGGCTAGATTTTTATCTAACATTGCTGCCGAAGATGCTGTTTGTGTTATGGTCAGTGCACTCGTTGTCGTTGTTGTTATATTAAGCGTGGACGTTGATAAAGTGGCTATCGTTGTCGTATTTGTTACATCTGTTGTGATTGCATGATTTATGATAAGTGAAGGATCTTTTACATCCATAATGCTGTTACTGCCATTGTTGCCAATTTCGGCTTTTACAAGAGCATTACTGCTTAAAGTGGAATTGGTCGATAGAGATGAAGGTGATGTTGTTATGGTACTATTTGAAGTATTTAATAATGTCGTAGTTGCCATCGATGTTATTGAGGTGTTGATTGTACTTAAGGCATTAGAATGCAGGGAAGAAATGCTATTCTTATTGCTAATGAATTTCTCTCTACTGCTGCTAGTGCTGCCACTGCAATTGGCTGGATCTATATCCATTTTATCGTTGTCATCTATAAAAAATTATATAATAATTTCAAATAATTAAAATACGCGGAATAAATAGGAAAAAAAGAAAAAAACGCTTAAAAGAAAACTTAAAAAACGACTTTCATTCAATTTGGAACTAAGTTAAGTTAATTAGTAATGACGAAGTACGGATGGACTGTATGGACTTAAGTGAAGCGAAAAATTATACATTCGTCAAAATTGTGATTGTGATAGCAAGTAAGTCATTCTGTACGGAGTAACTAAGAATATGTAAACCTTTCTCTTGTGTAGAAAAGGAAAAGTTGATATTTTTCGCTTGAATGCACTTCGGATCTTATAATTTTTAAAGCACCAAATAGTTACTTATGTCCATTCAAGTTTTTTGTAACTTCCTCTGCAACCTAGGACCCCAGATAGAGCTTAAGGTGAGTAAAATGTGAAACTATAATAGGTCGCAGGACGAAGGAAGACGAAAACTTCAAACGAAAAACCAAAGTTTTTTTTTTTATTGTAAACTTGGGACAGTAGGGACTGTGCCCAGCCTTATTAACAGACACCTATATATAGCGCTTTTCTAACAGAACCCTCAAAATTATCAAAACTAAAAGCTGATGGATCGCCAGATCGCTTAGTAGATGGTAACTATGGGTGGAACTATATTATATAGTGTAGTTTTCTTATATCACTTACCGTCTTCCCTTTCGTCATCACTAAGTGGTTGACGTATCGCAAAGAAAAGATCAGGCACAAATTGACGGAGTATTTGTTTGATTTTGGTTTTTTCTTGCTTCTGTATGCCAGTCTGACGTTTGACGTGATGTATTAACAAATTGGCAGCATCATCCAAAATTGTTTTGTCTTTATAAGGCAATATTAAGTGCGGGCCAGTGACTGGTTCACCGTTATCGTCTTCTTGATCGTGGCGCTTTAATGATAAAACCAAAAGCAATTATAATAGTGATGCATAAAAAATAAATGAAAATCTTTTAAGATTATGTATATATGGTGTGTGCACACAATACCTCATCATATAAGGTTTCAATTTCATTGAATAGACTTTTGGAACGTAGTGCTTTCATGTCGTTGGGTTTAAAGTTGATGGCCTGATGATCTAATGACTTTAAATAATACTTTTCATTTTGCTCTCGCCACTGCTTGTTAAAGGTCTGCAAAAGGTAAGTAAATTAACAAAATGTACATAAATTCATAAATCGTAGTCAGTCTTTTTTTTTTGTTTTTTTGGTTGTACATACCTTCTGAGCATCTCGCCATTCTTCTTCTTTAACTTTAAGACGTTTTAATACTATGGGTACAGCGACGGCGGGATTTTTCTTCAATCCTTGTATGATTTCGCCTGCCTTATCACCATAGATACGATAAATGGCTCTCTGATGTATGGTCTGCGACGTGCCTCCTAAATAATCATCGAGATGATAACGCGCCAAATCTTCGGGAGACATACGTGACATTTTCTTTTGCACGCCCTCCAACACCCTGATAGTAGCACTATTCGTTTCGATAACCACATCCAATTCAAACCGTTCATCTTCCGTTCTGTGAATATTCCTTATATTTAGAATGTTTATTTTAATGAAATTTCAAAAGAAATCATATTCAACAGAAGTAATAAAAAAGATTTAAGAGAATGTAAAAAAATGTCAATTATTTTGTTAACTAACCTGTAAATGGTTTCCTCAAATTGCGTTTTGCGGGAGGTGACGAAAGTTGAGTCTTCACTCGCCCAAGTGGGAAACGAAACCCATTTATCGTTGAGCACTTCGCGACACAGAGCTGTACGTCCTGAGCACTTTTTCGGTATAGTGGATTGGGGGAGCGCGCAATATGAGGCTCCCAAACGCTTGCACGAAGCCAAATCAATTTCTTGAGTATGATCATTAGCTTGTAAACTATTCTGGCGATCGTTTACATTGCCACCAGTTGTGTTGTTTGCGCCCGAACTGCTGTTACTGCTATTTTGGCGCTGAGCTGCCTGCAAAGGTATGCCTTCTAAATGTCCTCCAGTTATGCCGCAAGCAGAGCCGCTTACTTGTGACACTGGCGGCCCAAGAAAATCTGTGAACCAACGCAGCAGGTCTGGAAACTTGCTTAAAAATGGTGACACTAAATTCAGAAGTTCAGTCTTTGATACAATCTCTTCTGTGTACAGCGTCAGGCAACGCAAAAAGTTTTCGTACACTTCAGGACTACGTAGCGCCTTGCGCACTTTATCGAAAAAGGCAGCATCCTGTATACTGCATTTTCGCGAAGCCTCCGAAAAAGAAATATCGCGGCAAATGGGTTTGTGCCGCTTAGTGGGAGGCACTCCCGAATTTAAACTCAAATCGCCATCGGCATGTCTTCGAGAACCAACATGTGGCATTTGACTGTGATAGGCATTTTGTGGAGTTGCCACATAATTCAAACCGCCAACATTACTAACTGCACTGCTTAAATGCTGCATGCCCGCTCCACTCGCATTTGCTAATCCAGCACTTAAACTGCTATAACTGGGTGATTTTTTAGATACATGTCCTCCCAAACTAGCAGTACTCATATTAGGACCTATAACTGCTTGGCTGTTTTGATTGTGACCATGATGATGATGCGACATGTATTTTTGGTTACCAGTCACTACGGAGGCATGATGATTTGGTCTATGTGAATCTTTGGAATCGAATGAACCCCGTATATTTCCGCCTCCAGTAGCAGCGCCACTTAAATGGTGATGACTAGCCCCCGCTTGATGATGTACATTCACATGTATGCCACGATAATCTTTTTCATATATCAAATCACTACTAGCGGCCAAGGCATCACCGCGTGATCCACTACTCCCAATAATATGGTTTTGTTGATTATTATTATAGGATGATTTAATGCTGACACTAGTATTTACGGCCGAGAGATTGCCCAATGCAGCTGCATGAGCGCTATTCCCAAGTTGCGAAAGTGTGGCACCGCTACCTAAATGCAGCGGTGAACCAGTGGCGCTACCGACACTACCACTAGCTGGTGACATCGTTATATGAGCACCACCACTTAAAGCTGCCATAGTACGTTTATGCTCGTTGTGTGACTTAGTCATATATTGCTGAGCCTGATGATTAGTGGCATCCGGTAGAAATTGGCCGAATTCTCGCAATAAATCCTCATCCTGTCCGAAAAGTTTAGCAACTTGAGTGTAAACCTCCTGTTCGGTTAGAGTTTTACCCTGATTAAGACTACTTCCGCTACCTTCCTTAATGACTTTTTGCTCCTTTTGATAGGTATGTAAAATCTCCAAAAATTTCTTGTACTTTTCGGGTTGATTTTGAAAGCGATTCTAAAAAATTAAAATGCAAAACAGTTTAGTTAAATTGCAAGAAAACAATATGTCGATTGAGTCACTCACCTTGATTTTATTAACATAAGTTATGGCATGATTGAATTCCACCGGTTGTTGCTGCTGTCCACCCGCTGGAGCTGCTGTTTCGCCCATCATCATCGATTGATGAGCTTGTGAGATATGATGCAAATTATGATGAGCGCTGGAAGTTGCACTCTGAGGACTTAGATCATTCAGAGAGTTGGGTGTGGGTGGACCGCCTACTACTAAATTGCCAGTTGCCGCTGCTGCAGTACTGCGTTCACGGTCACGTGAATAATTTTGTGGCAAATTTAGGGCGCTGGCGTTTACGGTTGCCACTGTCACTTGGCCTGAGGCCGGTGACGTATTGGCATGGGGAGTATGAGTAGGAGTGTGTCCGCCGCCACCACTACTTGGCGATTGTTGTGGTGGTGGCTGTAAAGCGTGTATAGTCGTTTGCGGCAATGGTGTACCACCGTGCGTCATTAAATTTACTGCCCCGCCAGACCCGCTGGCTTGCAGTTGATGCACGTTTACGCTATTATTGGAGCTCACTTTATGCGCTATCATACTTGTACCTGACACAGCATGCACTGTCGTCCCACTACCCGGCGCTGAACCTGGCGGAGAAGGCATTGATACCACAGGCACCGAACAACCCAACTCATCGGAGTGAATCTCAATTTTATACCCAGGGGGCAAGAACATATTAAACCCATATATTAGCTCTGTATGGCCCTTAAAGAGAGTGGACACTCTCTGTATAACTCCGGGCGTATCGATACAGTGAGATTTGAATTCTTTCATTATATCCAGGAAGTTATTATAAATTTGAGGTTGATCAGCATATTGGTACTTAACCTGATCAAGGTAGCTGAGCGCATCCTCAACTTTGAGCCGTGGCGGCGCTCCGGGCTGACCGGGCTGAGGTGCTCCAGAACCGCTAATGCTGGCGGCGTTCACCTGGGCATTATTGGCGGCAGCTGCATTCGGTTGTACTAACGTCTGTGACGTCGATATATTGCTGCTATTCTGAGTGCCACTTATCGTACGCTGACGTATTGAATTGGTGGATGGCGTAACAATAGGATTAGCGATTACTGCGCCGCCAACACTACCACCGCTGGTAGCATTGCCACCACCTGTGACATGAATTTGTACGGCACCTTCTGACGTTTTCAAAGCACTTCCTGCCGGTAGGGAAGATACATTGTAGGCTAACGTGAATAGAGCAAAAGAATTTATATATTATTATAAGCATAAATTTTGAAAATTGTTTCTCAAATTTATTACTCACAAGTGGAATACTGCACAGTCGTAGGATTTAGAGATGCGCTAGCTGCATTCACAGCCCCACCTGATGTAACGACAGCACCAGCGGTAAGTTGAGTTATTCGACTGTTACCGCTAACCACATCAACACTACCGCTACCAACGGCAGCTATAGAATCACCGGAGGTTTTAAGATTAGTTGCTGCCACAGGTGTGGTCGATGGCAAATACGCTATAGTTTGAGCACCACCATGCTGAGGAGTGAGTATACGATGATGAGCTATATTACCGGTTGTCAAACCAACGCTTAAAGCGCCTCCAGCGTTAGTAGCATGAGCGCCCGATACAACAGCTCCAATATTTATAGCAGCTCCAGTTACAGTAGCTGAACCGGTAACCACACCCGTCGCATTATTGCCGCTACTATTATTACTGGTCCCACCTCCCCCGCCACTACCTCCCACACCGCCCGGCCCGGGCCTTGAAGCATATTGAACTTCTTCTCTTGTACGTTTCATCATTTTTATGGCTTGTCTTTTAATTTCCGTTCCTTTTGCTTGGCTCAATTGCTCTTTTTGATTTTTCTTCTTTTTCTTTTTTCTTTTTTTTTTTTTTTTTTTTTTTTTTTTTTATTTTTTTTTATTTTTATTTTTAGACCTTTTTCAACTTTGAAGCGAGAAATCATTAAAAA
>KK502703.1:240236-276705 GCA_000688735.1 Glossina austeni
TCTAAAAATAAATAAAAAAAAAAAAAAAAAAAAAAAAAAAAAAGAAAAAAAGTTATTTTTTTATATGGAATCAAGGAAGTTTCAAATTTTGAAAGGAAAATATTAATTTGAAAATAAATGAAAGAAAGCGAAAGAGAGAGAGAGAGAGAGAGAGATGGAGTGAGGGAAAAAACACTATAGGCACAAAACCTCACGCAACGTAAATAAAAACAAAAACATTTGAAATTGTGAAGAGTTCAACACCCTGTTATGTCCGTTCTTGCACTTTAATAGTGCAAATTATATTTAGTTTATCAACTTGTGAGACAACAAACATAAAATGAACTTAATATTCTTCGTCTTATCCTAAGATTTATTCTACATCACAATAGGCTTTGCTAAGCAATCACTCAGATGTTGTTCTACTCCTAGGCAATGCAAAAAACAAATTTATATTTTCGTAATATCATATATTATTTATTTACGTATGTAAATGTCTTTCCCTACATTGTTGTTGTTTTGCCATTTTTCTAAACATCCTTATGCGAAAACTGTTGGTATTATTTTTATTTACATGCGAGAGAGAATTCAACATAAAAAATTACATTTAAAATGCTTGAGTCGAATAATGTTTTTTCCATTAAATTTTTTAATGCATATTTTTTCCTGCAATAAGTGATGCGTTACAATCAATAAATCTTACGAATGCATTTTTTTTTTTTATTATTACTTGTTGCAAATTTCTTTTGCATGTTTTTTTTTTCTTTTTGAGGTGTGAAAGCGTCAAAAACGCCGCTTACTTATGCCTTTAAGTTTTGACTTTTGGAAGTTAAACCCGATAAAAATCGCCTATACTCCTATCCCCTGCCCTATTGCACGCTAAAGGACTCTTTATATATATCTACGTCCGTATGCATGTGTGTATGTATGTACGTCGCTATATATGCATGTATGCATGTATGCACGTGTAAGTGCAGGTATGTGCAGGTGCGTGTTTAATATTGTTGATGTTGTTTTTCAATAAAATATCCTCTATGGAGTTACAAAATACAATAGAAGACTAGTACATAAATTGTTGTTGCTATGCATGCTTGCCTACTTTCGGACTTCGTCTTCTATCTGAAATTATTTCTTCAACAGAGAATATATTATTATCGAAAGTCAACGTAAGAAGTCCCGCTTCGTCTTCGTAAATGTTCCGCGAATCAGTAAACAAACTATTCGCCACGCATAAAAGGCTGTTACGCCTGCTGTTTCTTCAAGAGTGTCATGAGTTAACTTCTTTTATATACATGTATATCTCTTGTTATAACTCTCTAGGTCCATTGACCCGTCCAACGTCCAACGTCCAACTATGCAAATTTATTTTGATTCCTTTGCTTTGCAAAGTATTTGAAAATTCCTTCTTAGAATCTCCCGCTTCATATGTTTCAGCAAAATTCACTGGCGAGGAAATATTTTCAACTGTAAGTTTATGCTGAAGTGTAACTGTAAGGTGTTCGAAAATTAATCCCGATCGTTTTTTTTATGAAGGGTAAAAACCCCGCTTCGGAGAAAGAGCTTTTTTAATATTGAATTGCAGTCTATTTTTAAACCCTAGTTATTTTTACTTGTCGTCCAAAGTTGCCACACATATTCTATGGGCGATGCTGTAGTAACTGTAGAGAAACTGTAAAAATCGACCTACACGCCTACACAATTTCATTTTTTTTCTAAAACTCCATAAAATATATAAGTTCTTAGCCAATTTCAAATTCGAAATGCATCAAAGCATGTCTGTCTATCCGTCTGCACGACTAGGTAGTATCTGTGTTAAACATACCCCCGTTCGCAAAAATGAAGATATCGCCTAAAAACTTGCAAAAGTTTATAAAAGTAATCCAAACTTTTCAAGCAACACGTCTATGTAACGAAAACAGTGAACACTTTTGCTTTCCCTCACGATATATACACGATAAAAATTCCCACAACATTATTCTACAAAAATAGGATAACGGTGATGGGTGCAAAAAATTCGGTAACAACCGCATATAATTTTCTTACTTATTAAAAATACATTTTATCTGTAGCAAGCGAAACGTAAAGAAATGAAAAATTGTTTTTAATTAAAATTTTTTTTTAATTAAAAATTAATCCAACTTGAAATTATAGTTTTTGCTAATACTGCTCAGCTGGAATTTCAAAACCGCCATTAAAGTACTATCGACTGGCTACACTTTTTCCGCATCTTTCTGACATAATATCAATTCAGAACCGAAAGGGCGCCAGCTCGTTTAAGTAGCCAGCATTAAGGAGAAGGAGCAGTGTATCTAATGAATACAGCGGAGAGGATGCATATTCCAGTTAACCGTTTTTGAGCCCGTTTTTCGGCCCAATTGTATTCGCTGTCAGCAAAGTTCCCTAAACGATAGCTTCATTCAATCTGAGCAAGTCCATAATACTTGGAACTAAACTGGACAAACAAGTAGGTACGTCAAGGATATTTAGCTTCTCACTCTCTCATTCTCTCTCTCTCTCTCTCTCTATCTATCTATTAAGTGTTAACGTAACATAACGTTAGTTTTAGCGTAACGTTTTAAACGAACATCTAGTTTCCAGACAACGAACTTTTTTTCTTTTGGCAGATGAATATCCAGAGTCTGGATTGTTTTGTTTACGGCTTCCTCTGTTAATGATTTCAATTAAGTTCACCAGATCGAAAAGTTTTAAGCTGAGATAGCTTGAGTTTCGTGCATTTATGAGAGAACAAAATACATGTTCAAGTTCAGCGGATTCGCTCCTGTGATGATCCCATGTAATGAAAATCTATCCATTATATTGCTATAGCAATAGCTAACATGATACAAACATAATTCCTATGCCTCAATTGCGCGTGTTGTTGTTTAGTGGCGCCTCTAATAAGAAAGCAATGTCAACGTTAATTACTCATCAAGGGTAGATAAAGCAGAGCATTTTGAACGCCTTACAAACAATCAAAGAATAAAATCATTGGATCCATTGGGTTAGTACACCTACTAAGATACCTTCGTATTTGGGATACTAATAATCCTCGCTATATATCAAGGAGAATCTTTTATAATTTCCTTGTCCCTTACCCAGACTTAGCTTGACAATTGGCATAAACCTCCTCGAACGCGATCAAAATAAATACAAAAAACTTCACTTGGTATCGATAGCTCGCTAAAAAATGTCCGTTATAAGCAGAATATTTTAAATCGCAATAGAAGCTAAAGCTAACTAAGAATAACCTTTCTTAAGGTTACCTCAATTATTGATTTAAAAAAAAAAAAAAAACGCATATATTCCCAATCAGTCAACTTTTAAATGCACACTAAACAGAACATATTACAATTCTTATATTAGTTGAAAGTAATAGTTTTGCTAATATCTGCTATTAGAAAATCATCCAATTTCGTCTAGTCTGATAACCAAAACAATCCGGTCCATCAAATTGTAGAACTTTTATTTACTTTTGAAACTTGTCCGTATTCAAATTTAGGAAAGATTAAAGAATTCGCCAAGTACTACAAAAACAAAAGTTTAAAAATAGTTATAAAGTCTTGTAACACCATAAAAATTATGATTGGGAATATATATAATATCTAGGGTAAGATATACAGAGTGTGTTCCAACAGAAAGGCGACTTTTCAAATTTTCATTTGCCATTTTTTCTTTTTTTTTTTTTTTTGGTACGTTGGTACACAGGTCCACAACATATTTTGACGTTAACAGTCATTTTGCATTTTTAGCTTTTTTTTGACAGATATGAAGGTTAGGGGGGTTTTCGTTTGCTTGGCGATATTTTGCTATCGAAAAAAATAGATCAGAGAATCGATATTAAGTTTTGTATGTGAAAGAAAATTAAGCGCTTCAACTCACTTAAAATGTTGGCTAAGTAATTTGCCGGGTCTATTTTGAGGAAAAAAAATGTTTTCAAGTGGTACCAGCTCTTCACAGTTGCTGATGAGGTCGTCATATCGGTTGGCTCATGCCATGCACTTTTTTCGGACATTTTGAGCGTCATGGACAGCCATGGACATTGCTCCATAATAACGCACCAGCTCACATGTCATTGCTTGTTCGTAATTTTTTGGCCAAAAACAACATCCTAATCATACCTCAGCCACCGTATTCACCGAGCTTGACCATCTGCGAATCTTTCCTATTCGGTAAACTGAAAAGAATCATGAAAGGACATAGTTTTGCCACAATTAAGGAGATAAAGACGGATCCCAGAGGAGAATTGGTCACTTGGCAGACAAAGGGACAGAGGGCAAAATAGGTACTGATGAATAATTTTTCGAGAAAAATAAAGTCAACTCACAACAACAACAGTCAAACACACCTCATATGAGCCGGCAGATCGATTGAATCTTCTTGCAAGAAATCAACGGCGCGCATTAATAGATTCGGACAAAGCCGTTCATGATTTTATCCTTTAATTGCACAAATATATAAGAATTCACATATAAGGTGATAAATTATACACTCTGATCGTGGATACGTGCAAGACTTTAGAACCCCGTATGCACGAATCCCGAATTAAAATCTAAAGAACTTTGACGCAGTGAAGCTTTTTTCAATTTCGTCGATCTGTGTAATTGTTTGTTGCTTCGTTAAAAAAATAAGACCTAGATATATAATAGAAGGTGAGAGAGGGCAAGATACTCGACATGTAATTGCCATCAAGGCTATATACAGATTACAACCAAAATCAGTTTAAACTTTATAAAGCTTTATTTATTCGTGTTATATAAGTTTATTAAAAAAAAAATATGTCACACCTTTCCCAGTCCCTCGTAATCAAAACACCTTATAAACTTTGTATATTTGTTTGAACGTAAAAAATTCTACTTCAAATCATCACCAATAACATATGTTAAAAATATTTTCGCAATATTATTAATATAATACGCAAATAAAAAGTAGAATTATGTATGTATTATACGGATTGAAAGTCACAAAGGAAAGATTTAGCTAAAGTACTAACAAAATATAAGCAAGAAAAAAAGCGCGCTAAGATGACAATGACTAAATCTGCATGCATACACACGTACAAACATATGTATACGTGGTTAAAGGAAATCTCTCTTCTCTTAATATAATAATGTAAGTAACAGAGACAACAAAAGAGAGAGATTGCCTTCTCCCTTTATCACATCCAACGCAACACATAACAATATTAACTATATAGCTAAAGCGAAAACAACAATAACTAATCGCACACATATGCACAATTCAATTTTTTTTTTTTTCTTTTTAATAATCTGCAGTGAATGGTAGAGAAAAATAAAAACATTTTAATGACGAATTATATATGCCTCCGTCCGTAGTTGTGAAAGTTTTGCAAACTAAACTCGAATAAACATTTAATTCTTTTACATATTTATTATTATTGACTTGAGTGATAAGTGAATTATTTTAAACGATTTGATATTCATTTTTAATTTTCATGCGTAAATTAAATATATAAATTTTTATAGCTGATTGTGGCATCTACACAAACCACAGTTTTTTTTTTTTAATTTTTTTTCTGCAATGAACTTTTTGTTTTTGTAAACTGTACCGAATGATAAGGTATGTGGTATATTATAAACGATAATACACTAACCAACCAGACAACCGAGGCACAAGCAATATATTACGTTATTTTTTTGTGTACCATCATCATCTCTCTAATATAAACAGTAGTAGTGCATATATGATGATGCACATCATATCGCGAGAGTACGCAAACAACGAATTTATTCTCTTTCAATTATAATACGCGGTGGGGGAGAATCAGAGAGAGAGAGAGAGTCAGCAGCAAGTAAATTGTGCAAACCTTGACACAACAAAAGAAGAAAAACGAAAACGAAGTCTAGAGTTGCTTTTAATTTATGAATCCGTATCCCTTAATACTTGCTATATAAATTTAAACACATCGTGATCACGTCGATAGTAGACCACTTGTCGAAATTTCCAATTTATAATTTGCCAAATGAACGATATTGTGATTATAAAGTCAACAGTAATTGAGTATTTTAAAGTTAATTTTGACTTGCAACGAGGAAAAAATTTATGTTGGCATCTCTGGTTAATATAAGTACACTAACCGTAAAAAGAGGCGAGGAAATTTTAAACAATACAAGTTAAGATTTTACGCGAAAACTTCTCTTTCCATATTTTTCTGTTTCTCTTTATGAACCGTTAATATGTAATTCATATACATTAAAACAAGGTGCGCCAAAATATCGCTTCGCCACCCGCTAATAGTTTTATTTAAACATACATGTGAAAGGGAAAAAAGTTTCAATCGGTTGAATATTGTTTTTGTGGAATAATATTCTCCTATTATATTTCCTCGATAATGTTTCCATATAAAATGTAACATAAAATATGGAAAGCTGCGAAAAGCATTGCTTAACGTTAGGCAGAGAGTATGAAAATGTTTTGCGCCCAAATAATTTAAACTTTTCAAACAGTTAACATTATATTTAAAATTTTGTTGTTTTAGGTAAAATAACACTAAAGTTTAAAAACTATGAAACACAATATATATAAAATTTTGTATGCAATACTAGGAGAGAGAGAGAGAGGAGGAGCACACTCGTCTCGTAAATAAAGCAACACTTTTTCTCTATTATATTAAAAGTATATACACTCCTTCAAAATGCAACTCAGGGGTTTGTAAAATCAAATAATGCTATAATGAGTACAAATTGCAAAAATGAGAGAAAAATTCTCAGATTATAAAAACTTTTTTTGTAGATGTTTATAAGTTTACAAAGCACTTTATATGAAGAGGGGGGAAAAAAGAATTGCGCTCTGATGTACACTCGGTGACTGTGTATGAAAGACGAAGATTACGAACAACTATACAATTAAAACGACTGCAATGCATAGCGACGATACATATATGTACGTATATACATATATATATATATATATATCAATTGAAAAATATATAGAGTGACCTAACCTAAAAATTGTGTATATTTTTCTTAAATAAGGGAAAACTTAGCTATATTTTGATTGGTTTCGGAAAACTTTCTTCATTATTCATAAAAAATATACTTTTCACTTTTAATTTTTGTTACTAATATAATATTTCTTTTTTTTTTTCGAAAAATAGCAGTAGAAAAACAAAAAATTTTCACTTACATCAGCACTAAATACCTAACAAACGGGCTACTACTTGACTGGCTGGTCTTTATACAAACATACACATGTATATAAAGCATAAAAATAATTAGAAAAATATTTAATTCTTTCCATTTTTTTTTTAGGTGAATTGTATCTAATTTAAACAGATTTTAAAAAACTTTCAAACAATTGATCACTTTTGCACACGTTTTACTTTAATTTATTCATATTTTACCTTATTTTCATTCATCTCTATTACTACGAATTTCCTTAAAATTAATTTCTCACTATAGTTTCTTATTTTATTCTCACTTTTTGTAAAACTTTTCAAGATTTTTTACACTTTTATTCAAGTAAATTCCAAATTTTTCTTTATTGGATTCTGTTTCCTTAATTTTTGAAAAAGTTTTCTTAGCGAGAAAACGTCTGTGTACACACATCTTACTACTACCGCTAACATTACCGATTAAAAACTTCGACAACAGCGCTGACGACAAATGCAAAACCTTTTAAAAAAATTCAACTAACGAATACATACGAAGTATGCCAACAACAATAACAATAACACACAACTACACACTATGTCTATGACGACTTTCGGCAACGAAGTCAAAGCAGAGAAAAATGAAATCCATAATAATACAAAAAAAGAAGGAAAAAAAAAATAAAAAATATAACAACAACACAACAAGTCAAGCAACAATAACAAATCATGACAGAATTGAGAAACATAGAGAGAGGGAGAAACAACAGAAAGTGGCATGAGAAAGAGAGAGAAGAAGAGAAAAACACACCACCAGGTTAAAATTATCAAAGAAGAGCACAATGGCACTACACCACATATGTGTTATGAATAACAGTGTAATAGAATTTACGCACATTAGTGGGAAGGGTTATAATTATTTACTTGCATTTTGCGTTCAAAATATTTTTAAAGAGCAATATTTCTCATATGATCTTCGGTTTATAAGAAACTTTATTATTATTATTATAATTAATTTAGCCAGAGAAATAAATTCTAAGACTAAAGTCATAAAGCACTAGAATCGAAGGCTATCAACGTTAGTGAAAATTTTGCCCCACTTGAGATTTGAACCAACGACTATTGAATTGCTTGCCTATCGCATTAGTCCGCCGCTCTCGGCTCTAGAAAGCAAGGTTCATACAAGCAGTGATCTTTCCCTGAAGTCTCCGTTTTTAACGTTCACAAACGCTAATCCCCCTCTGCCTTCCTACAACCCTTTCATTCTACCACAGTGCACATATACCAAGAATTTCTATTACACCAAGAATCGGACTCATATTGAATATACAACCTATAGGGGATATTCGCTGAATAGCCCGACGTAGAAAAAAGTTTGACGGAAAATTTACACATTTGACGTCGGTCAGTAATTACCGGGAGTGACACGCAATATTCTCTGACAAAGACGAATTTTATTCAACTCAGCCATCTGCTGTTGATTTGCTGGCTCGCAGAAGACGAAATTTTCATGAAATTCCGAACAGTTATTTTTTTCTTTCCCGTGCTGCAAATTCCGTTATTTTCAAAAAAACTGGAAAGTCGGAATTTTCGTGTGTTGGTCGTATATTGTTTTCTGATATCAAAAAATACTGTTCGAGCTAGTATTCTTCGTCGTCAAAGACGACGGAGTGTCGATGGTTTACCGATTTTAATAGGATCGTAAGGATACCGAAGATGCTGAAACCAATATTGTGACGTTAGGATCACACTAGCTCTAAGGATGGGACAAGTTGTTGTAAAGAAAAGACCGCGCAATGTTTTAGTTGGCCAGAGAGACAAGCTTCAATTCATTCAGAATCCATCGATATAACAAATCTTGATTTTTAAGTTTTTCTGGACATTACATATGCCGCGTCACAAGTGCCTTATAGTATAAAAATATTTACTTTTCCTTACTTAGTCTCGGCAATTTTTGATTGATTCATTACAATGTCAATAATAGATTGTGATGCAAATGTCTCAGGTCCCTCGCAGAGTTGTGTAAACATTTTGTGGCCCCGTACGAACTATTAGGAACTTTTTTGTCCAGCAGATACAAAGCACATATGTGGTACATTTTCTTATATATTCCATGCAGACACTACAGTGTAACAAATTTTCCGCATCTCTCAGTTTAGCATTTCTTAAGCTTTAATTTAGCGCCCTGTAGGTCGTATTAATTCACTAAAGGAATAAATTCTGGTAAGGTTTTTCTCGAATTTTCGTTTCGACGTTCCCAATTAGCCTGCTATTGAAAGGCCATTATTTATATCATCTTAGTAGGAAGCATTAAAAAGCTTCAGAGGAAATCCATTTCTTTTCTTTTGTTCAAAAATTGCAAAAACACGAAAATTTTTTCCTTAAAGATTTTTGCAAAAAATGTTTGAGTGGGCATATAGGTCACATTTCTTATCGGCTTAGTCCGTTTAATCATTGCAAACAAACAAAATTGAATAATTTTTGGTTAATTACCCATACACATGCAATTACGATTGTAACCTCAAAATACGGTTTAGAACTAAGTGCCATTGCGACCACAAATAAAAAAACAAATTGAAGACTTGAAAGCCATTCTTTGGTGTTAATTATATGTAAAATGAGCGATTTTCCCGGAAATGTTATTAATCTTGTTCTTCAAGCTCGTTAAGTACGCGTGGAAATTGTTATAATCTTACTTGTATAATGTCATGTAATACATTATCCTATCTTTCACTGTCACAATCTGCTATTACTATATCTTTGTGAATTAAACATATTCTCTTTAGTCACGAAACCGTTCCATAATAGCAGACAAGAGATCTCTTCTACCAAACTGAGAAAATAATATATACTGCATCTGAAACACCCTTTAAATTGGATAGCAATATCAGAATCTTATATAGACCTTTCTTTGCCCCTTGAGTGTCTATTCCGCTGAAGGATATTCCACAAAAAAAAGAGCATTTTTAAGAAAACCTGCTTTAAGGAAAACTTTAGGGCACTAAATCAAGGAATATAATACTTTTTTTTTTTCATCTATTATGACAAGTGAAAATGAAAACTTTGAGAAAGCGAAAATTTTGTAATTTCTATTCATGGACGGACGATAAATGTGGTTAAATCAGTCGTGCTATTTACGCTAAATAAAAATTAATGCATTTTCTACAGAGTCGCTGTTGTGTACTTTTCTCCTCAGTGCAAAATTTTGTAAAACGTAATGTAATTCACTTAATAAGCAAATATTCGCTTAATTAGTTTCATTTATGACAATATGTTTCCATATATATATAAAAATTATTCGTATCCCACTTATATATTACTTCCCGTGTAAATAGCGCGATTTAAAACATGGCAACTCTGCTCATATCTACCGTAAAAATAATGAAAGATTATCAGTGAAATATATAGAAAAGTTTATTTATCCTTTCTACGCGTGGCAGTACCTAATTTTCCGACCGAAACCCTCTTCTCCCTCTCTTACTGCGGCCAGTGCACAAATGCATTATAAATATTCCAAAAAATGGATTCCAAAATAAGGGTTTTTTATAAAATGCTTATCAGCGCAACGTACACAGAATAAAAAAAAAAAAAAGAAAAAAAAATTAAAATATTTATCAAAGATTTACTTAAGTGATGACGTTGAAAACTTATAAACACTGATGGGCTTTAGGAAAATTTTTAAGTTTTTATTATAGTATTGAAAATAGAAAAAACCGTAAAGATAAAAAAGCACACGAAAAATGTGAATGGCGTAAAAAACTGTTGCGGAATGCGGTAATGAAATGTTTAAATTGCACAAATTTTAGATAGACAGGCGGTGAGTGTACACTAAATAAATATTATACACCATACACACACCAAATATATGTATATATATATATATATATATATATATATATCCAAAAAGCCCAACAGATAAAATTATTTCTATAAAAGTGCATTACAGAGAATAAAAAGAAAACAACAAACCGGAATAAGTTAAATGATGAGGAAAGGGGGACGGAAGGAGGATGGATATAATAAGTTGCTTTAGAAGAGAGCAAGAGTACAACAATACAATGTGATATGCATGTGAACTAAATAAAATAAATTATAAAAATGAAACAACAAGACACTAAATACATTTATTGATTTTATTTAAAGGAGAGAGATGAAAAATGGAAGAACAACGACCAACAAACACAATGATTAAGTGCGGAGAAATAGATATGTACATGTTTTTACATGGATTTTATGATTACAAAGCACTAACGCTTACCGCAGTAAGTTAGTGGGTGCTAACAAGTAAATATAATAAGAGGGTGGGAAAAGACAAACAAATATTATGCATATCCGAATAGTATTAAGACAAGACAAGTTGTCATGGTTAAAGAGAGGGAGAGAGAGACAGAGTAAACATAATATGTGTTTAAAATTGTAACACTTTGTATGAAACAGTATTTGAGAAAAGGTTCCAACAAAAACAAAAACAAAAACAAAAAAGGAAAAAAATATCAAAGTTCAAAACTAAAAAGCGCATGATTGGATTGAAAAGTGAGCTAGCTGGTTTGATGGGCGAAAGTATACGCACGTATAAATATCCATGTTAACTGTTAATAAAGTAAATTCTCCATATGCCGAATCTACTAAAGAGAATTGGATAATTAAACGCAAACTATCTTTTAGCCATGGTGTGATAAGATGTAAGAAGTAGACTGAAACGTCAACGCTTTATTTTCATAATTTTAACAAGTAGGAAAGCACTTATTGATCAGTAACGAATTTCATGTGCCAGCCGCTACAAAAAAAATGTTGAGCTAATACATTATTTTATAATAAAAAAGTTATGTTTTAACATTACAAGGCATGATCATAAAATAAATGATGGGATCTCTAGATTTATAGCCGTATTCTGAGCAAAATCACAGAGACGCCACACACTTTCTCTCTTTGGCTTGCGGAGCACTTAACGACTCTGTTTTATTATAAAATTGATATCACAATGGTTTCTTCACTGAACCTTTTCTACTCAACTCAGACGACATCCCCTTGTTGTCGATGGGCGATCACTCAAAGAATGGGCCCTCAAACATGTATAAACTCAATGATGATGAGGCAGTTAAAAGTGATAAAGTATATTCTCGATAGAGCGTTCACTGTGGCTACGGCTACAGGGCAATCGTAAATAAAAATACGATGTACTGCAGTATGCAACAAGAGCTCCAGCTAGGTTTCAGAGAGTTTAGCGAAAATAAATAAACATAAAAGTTTGATTTTTTATTAATTAACACGGAATAGATAAATTAAAATATATTGCCCTTCCCCGAATGCTCCATTTTATCATATTCCCTTCATCCAAAGTTAACTGTTTCGCTCAATATTCATGATAAGAGAAACTTTTCTTTCTATCTCTTTTCTAAACTAATTAAACGTAATATTGTTATTGTGTTATTTGTGTGATTGTTTAGTTTATACAAACATATCTGCGAAGTTGGATTTGCTTACATAATTTTTACCGCAAACTGTATATGTGTGTTTTCGTAATTGTGTGCGTGCAATGCGAAGTAAACAAAACAAACAAGAAAACTTTTTTTTTTTTTTGCCTTAAAGCGAATCCTAATCGTCCGCCACGAACCACAATAACATTCAAAACGTCCATCTAAAAGGTCATTAATATCAAATAAATCTATGAATAGAAAAAGCTATGGAAATTTGGAGAACATTTTAAGGAAATATGTTTACTTTTAATATGGATGCCTTTGACCGAAATGAAATGATCAATTTTTATATGTTTATGTTTATTTTTAATATCCTTAGACTGCCAAAGAGGAAATGGAAAAGTAATTACAGAGATATAGAGAAATTTTGTTGATACGGAATATATTTAAAAGAATGTAAAAACATTTATATATTAAACACTTAACTTTGTTTGTTGGAGAGTTTGGGCAGAAACACATGTAGTTTCCCTGTTTCGCTTGAATTGGTTTTAACAACAACGAAATAGTTAATTAAAATCACACAAGTTTTGTTTAAATAACACTTAAAAGCACTACAGTGGGACACGATTCATCATTAAAGACCCTATACGACTTGGGTTAATACATTTATTCATAGATAAGAACTTTTCAAAATAAGATGTCATATGGGAAATGGGGCGAAAAAGTGATACGATCCGCAGCATTTTCAATAGCAATTGTGACAAAATATTTCTGTGTATCAAATTTCATAAAAATATCTCAAAAATAACGATCTGTCGTTTGGACACAAAGAAACAAGACAGATAAACTAGCTTAATACATATATATGAAAACATGGGCCTTTCTCAAGCCTTTTTGAGTGTTGCGTACATCCGCACTATTTAATATACTCTTGTACTGTAGCCTACTGTTGGGTATAAAAAGCCTATCGATAACGAAGAACACAATATATGATTTCGTTTTGTTGATACATGTGTATGTGTGTAACAAGTATTTCATATTCATGCAACCATTCCAACGCTTCTTGATCTATTATAGTTGTCAAAAAAAATGTATTAAAAAAAAATAAAAAGCAAAATTTTTATTTTCGGAAAATCACAATATCGATGCAATTGGCAGCTCTGTCGTCTTCACGTTAATTATAAAAACAAAATAGAGTACGAAAATGATAAAACCGAACACCATGTAAAAAAGGAAACAAAGAGCAGCTTTAAAATGCATTAGTGCAAAAGAGATAGCGTATCAAAAAAGTGGTTGCGTACACGTTTGTAGATGTGTAATAGCAACTTTTCTCTCACACCATTACACATTGTTTATTACTTTTTTTTTCTAATGACATGTGAAAAATTATTTTGAGGAAACTTTTTTTTTCTTCTTTTTTCAATGTGTGGAGAATAGAATATTAAAAAAATTTAGAAAAGAATGTTACTGAACTTTATAAAAAAAATAGAAAAAAAGAGCGAACAAGACGACGTTTTGCGATAAGCAAAAAACTATACACCTTCATATGTACAATAAAGCAAATATCTAACCATAGGAGAAAAAAAAAAAAAGAAAAAGAGGTCACGTCTCCTAAAACACCGTCGTATTTATTGTGTGTGGTTGAAAAAAACAGCGCTTGCCTATTTCAGCGTTAAGATGGTTGTTGTTTTTCTTATTTTAATTGTGTATTGATAATTTTCATTAGGCTAAATTAAAAATCTTAACCTCAAAAGCGAAAAAAATAAAATAAAACAAAATAATAAATCAGCGCTAAGACAATAACAATTAAAAACATTATTTAGGAAGAGCAACTATACTATTTTAAAATGTGAATATCTGTGAAGCAGATTCCGTTTTTTTCTTCTTTTTTTTCTTTAATATGCGTAGCTAGCTAGCCAACCCAGCTCTTTATCAAGAGGCATATAATAAAAAAAACAGACAAAAAGTGAGGTTAAGAAAAGCAAATTTTCTTTATATACCTGTATATGAATATACTCTATAAAAGTTGATCTGCGTTCGCTTTATCAAAACTTATTCGGTTTCAGATAAAAAAGTTTTTAAAACTTACCGCATTATCGAGTAAGGGATACTACTCCAACTACTTTTCCGTAAGACACCTTGTTCGCAAATAGTTACAACCGCACTTTTTAAATTTCACTTTTGCAATAAATTTCAGTGTAAAAAAATAAGTAATAAAAAAGTGCCAGGCCGACGCGGGAGATAAACATGAACCATCTACGTCATTACTAGGCAATCTTTTTTGTTGTTATATTATGGTCGCCTTAACTCGTGGCGTGAATTCAAAAAATCTATTTTAACAATCAAAAAATGTCCACAATCTGTTTTTGTGCTTTGTTAGCTTTTACAATTTTACTTTAATTGTCCAACGCGAGAATATGAATTCTCCGTTATAAATCAAAATGTTCTTAATGCACTTGAATTTTTTCATACAGTTTCGCCATTTTGTGTGTTAAGCAACACCTTTCATACACATATTGACGGGCAGGTATATACTCATTTTCTTTGTATTATACACTGCCAAATTTTCTACTATGCTACAATAGTTTTTTTTTTTTTTTTCCAATTCTCGCACTATATACGGCTGCATGCCGTTTTTCCGTCGGAAATTTTAATTATTATATTTCTGTATACTGTGGTAAAACAAAATTTTGTGTTTTGATAATTATATACAATTATACGCGCACAAAGACCATATTTAAACACTTCACCATCACACATAAAAATACTAGCTCTCAGGAGGAATATATATATAAAACGTCTTGCAACGCAGCTGACCGGATCTTGACTAAACGTAACTTCACAACATGGCTGCTTTTCTTGACATCGCCAATTCGCAACGTTTGAGGGTTACGTTCGCTGCGATTTAGGGTTATTCATGTTAACCAACTCGCTGCGATTGAGAATTATTCATGTTAAACCATTTTTCCCATTTTCCTGCAGCAGCTTTATTCACATCAACAGCCACAGCTGCCGACAGCGTCGTATTTAGTTAAGAAAAAGATATGAATTGACGAATATTTTAGAGTACTTTAACTGCAACCCTGTAATTAGTGAAAAATACTATAAAAGGATGGAATTAAATATTTCAATTTGCTTTCCTCATCACATTTTATGAAGAAGATTAGCTAAAACTGCATTTAATTAATTTCATTCAATTTTCTTGTGTGAGAAATTTCCGAGATAAACGACTATCTTCGCTATCTAATATCCCTGGTTGATACGCCTTGATGAATAATAAACATAAATCAAATGCACAATCTGTGTTTAAAAAAAAATTGTCCATGGATAATTGTCGTTTCTTTTGAATATACATATCTGGTGGGCAAAGCAAAATTTTTCATACGTGGGGTATTCATTTGTGTCCTATTGCTCACGATAAGAATTGATAAGAATTTCAATTAGACAAAAAGATTTTGAGCTGAGGTGTCCAAGCAAATAAGATTTACAAAGAAAAGAGAATAATTACACAAATATATATCTCAACGAATCTTTGCAAAAACAAATCTTCGAGAATGCAACTCTGAAATTGTTAAAGTAAATATATACATTATTTACAGAAGAGACAGTCAAGAAGAGAGAATTTAGCGATATATATAAATGCAAGTTTTTGATGTAATTTTTTTTCATGAGAACGCATTTCATTTAAAACCAGCACACAATTGCAATAACCTGCACTATGGCTGACTATCAGAAAAATACTTTTTTTACATACTTTTCTGTGAATCTCATGATTTGGTTAGTGCGTAGGTGGTCTGAAAAGTTTCCAACCTAAGCATAAAGATGGCAGCAGTTATGATATATGTTTGTACATATGTTGATAGGTACTCATTAAGATTTCAGCCATTTTGGGGGTCGCAGTTGTTGTTCGGCAACTGTTTGAGTGAGTTGATGTGAGTGTTTTTGTGAAAATGGAAAAAATTGAGTACCGGGCTGTTATTAAGTATTTGTTTTTGAAAGGTAATACGCCTACAAAAATTAAAGCCGAGTTGGATGCTGTTTACGGAGACTCGGCACCATCATTCACGACAGTGAAATTTTGGGTGGCTGAATTTAGACGTGGTCGTACAAGCTTGAGTGACGATGATCGCTCGGGACGGCCAAAAACTGCAACGACTGATGAAAATAAAGCTAAAGTTCACCGTATGATTTTGGACGGTCGTCGAGTTAAGATCAGAGAGATAGCAGAAGCTATGAACATGTCGAAAGAACGCGTTTGCCATATATTAAATCAAGATTTGTCTTATAGCAGGCACAAATAATTCCACTTAATTAAAGATGATGACAAAAGACTCATATATAAATATTGTATTATATATTATTATATATTATATGAATCTATTTAATGCATTTTTAGAGGTAATTTAATGTTTAAGTTTTCTTATTATTCGAACAAAGTTGTTGGTTTATAAATTAGCGAATTAGCCTTTAAATAAATTGGAAAAAAAAACAAGCGATTGTTCCTCCTTTATATGTGATCCAGCAGCAATTGATACCTCGATTACAAGTAGAAAACTTCGTTATATTTAAAATATGGAACCAAGAACAGCGCACACAATCTTGGGTTAGGACAGGTGTTAAAAAATCTTCGATTTATTGTCCCAAGAAAATAATTGATGGTTAAAATTAATTTCAATATTAATCATAGTCATAAGGACGCAACATTTGGTGCATTACTACTATCCAAGTCGCTCCGAAGCCCGTAACGCCAAATATTGTAAAAAAGATAGTAAATCTCACAGGATTATCCAATTTAAAGGGCAAATTCTAATAGTGAAAAAGAGATCCATTGTTGATCAATTTGCGACGAAAACTTGTAAATATACTTACGCAACCTGGATGTCCTCCCCGATAATACCGCACCATGTGTTTCTTAGCAAAATTATGAGCGAAGGAACGATTGAATTGCCGAGTCAGACCCAACATATTGTTCAAAATTTATCTCAAATTTTTATGTTCTGTATTTCTTATATACGAATATAAGCGTTTTCCTTTCTCAAATGAAACTTCACAAAAGCTTTTAATTTTTCCCAAAAATTTCAGGCAATGTTTGCTCTGATTAACAAACTATGAAATGAAACAAGTGTTTTTTTTTTCCTATTTATAATTTTCTTATTTTTGTTGCATATACACTTTTCTACTTAAGGCCTAACCCGATTTACAGCAACCACTCGACATTATTGGATTTTGTGACATTATCTTTAAGCCAGTTTACATTATCTGCAAAAGAAGTCAACAATTCATTAAAGATTTCAAATAAGTTTTTCTAAAGTTAAAGATTTTGGTAATTCGGCTAGGCTCGACATAACCTACATATCAACGATTTGAAACATACATAGCAGAATTTTTTTTTTGAGAGTTTTTTCTACGATATAAGTAAGCACATCTAATGGGTAGTTTTACCAAGAGAAAGTATACTGTTAGATCAACTTATTTGATCCTTGTCTTTTATAAATATATTAACCTTTTAGAGATGTCATTGATTACTTCTTCAGCAATTGATGTCTGACGATCAGGAAAGGTGAACCGAAACCCAAAACAGTGAATACAGTAAAAACACCAGTTATACGATAACGGTTTTGCAGACTGAAAGGTACGTTCTGAAAATATTAAAAATGTTTTCGTTAAAAATTATGTAATCATACGTCAGCTATCAAGGCATCGAAATCTTTGATCTTACCTCACCAGGTATACCACCGTGACCATGAAACCTCACCATGGACTTTGTTAGATTACGGGCTAACAGCAAATTCGTTTTGTTCAACATTTTCTCACTTAGAATTTAGTTTTATTTAGCTTGGCCAAAAAAATACCCGTCCAGCAATAATCGATACAAACACAGATGTGCTAAAAACTACGCAAGTGGCGGAGTGTGTTCAGTATTAAAACAAAATTATCTACAGAGATGCATTTTTGTCTAGCATTTTTACAGTTGCTACAATTTTATGTAATTCTGCCTTTATCACGATCACTCCATAAAGTAAATAAAGAAGAAGAAATAGATCGTGCTTACCGTGTTTTTTTTTTTACAATAAACTCTCTATTTTCAATTTAAATTAACTTTTAATAAAAATTATGCTGAAATTAAGGAGCTTACTGCAGGCAAAATTACTAAACAAGAATTGGACCAATAATATCCGTTTAATACATGTAGGAGAAGCTGATGTATTATCTACTTCAGTGGATGCGAATTCCGATGAATTCAAAGTAAGTTTCACTTGAAATTAATTGCATAATTTTGGAGAAAAGGCAGAAAATTGGGAACAAAAGTCCGCTCCATAAATTTTATATACATTTCTAATATCTCTTATATCGAATAAAGATTATTGCCAATGATGTGTTATCTTCAAATCATCCGAGTGCCTTATCGCTTCTCCGATACATGTTCAACGAATCATGTTAGCTAATAATCCGTTTCAATATCACAGTGAAATCAGTTCTTGCTTAAGAAATTTGAAAACTTTTATGACTCTATGTTTGCGATAAACAAGTAACGAAATTTCCGCCACTAAAATTTTTGGCATATGACCTTATTTTGCCAAAAAAAAAAGAGCTAGGAACCACCTTTTTCAGATCAAATTCATTTGTTTTTACATTTTCTTAGGAAAATGCATCCGAAATGTCGAAATTGATCACAGAGCTTCGCGGTATTACTAAACAAGTTTTGTCAGGGGGTGGAGATAAAGCTATAGAACGTCATACTTCACGTGGCAAACTTTTAGCTCGCGAACGTATAAATAAACTCTTGGATAATGGTTCAGCTTTTCTCGAGCTAAGCACTTTGGCAGGTTACCAGTTGTACGGAGATGAAGTAGTCAATTCTGGTGGCATTATTACTGGCGTAGGACGTGTCAGTGGGTGAATTTTTCATATCGATTAAGAAATAAAGCTGTTTTTAATTATTCCAAATTATTTTTAGAACTGAATGTCTTATTGTAGCTAACGACGCTACGGTTAAAGGTGGTTCTTATTATCCTATCACGGTTAAGAAGCATATACGAGCTCAGGAAGTAGCGCAGGAAAATCGTTTGCCATGCATTTATTTGGTTGACTCTGGTGGCGCTAACTTACCACGTCAAGCGGAAGTGTTTCCGGATAAATTGCATTTTGGTCGCATTTTTTATAATCAAGCAAACATGTCAGCCTTAGGTATACCACAAATAGCCGTGGTATTGGGTAGTTGCACTGCGGGAGGAGCGTATGTACCTGCTATGGCCGATGAAAGCATTATAGTGAAACGACAGGGTACTATTTTTTTGGCTGGTCCTCCTTTAGTAAAAGCTGCGACTGGTGAAGAAGTGTCGGCTGAGGATTTAGGTGGAGCTGATTTGCATTGCAAAACATCGGGTGTTACTGATCATTACGCTGTCGATGACGAACATGCACTCTTTTTGGCGCGACAAGTTGTTAGCAATTTGAACATGGCAGCAACCAATGCCTATAATAATCATTTAATGTACTCCAGCAAAGAAACTATTAAAATGGATCAGAGCAGTGAGTTTCGACCAATCGAAGAGCCAAGATATGATCCTAAAGATTTGTACGGTATTGTCGGTCCGAATTTGACAAGGAGTTTCGATGTTCGCGAAGTTATTGCCCGATTGGTAGACGGCAGCCGTTTTACGGAATTCAAAAAACTTTATGGTGACACTTTGGTATGTGGTTTTGCGCAGCTTTACGGTCATCGCGTTGGCATTGTTGGTAACAATGGGGTATTGTTCTCGGAAAGCGCTTTGAAAGGGGCCCATTTTATACAATTGTGTTGTCAACGTAACATACCATTGATATTTTTACAAAATATTACTGGTTTCATGGTAGGTCGAGAGGCAGAAGCCCAAGGCATTGCTAAAAACGGAGCCAAAATGGTTACGGCAGTGGCTACAGCAAATGTTCCAAAATTCACTGTAATTATTGGCGGTTCCTACGGGGCTGGGAATTACGGTGAGTGGTTTTCTTTTTTTTTTCGTAGTTTTTTTACGACTTCCTTAATTTGTTGCATTCAAGGTATGTGCGGTCGGGCCTATTCTCCGAGATTTTTATACATGTGGCCAAATTCTCGTATTTCCGTAATGGGTGGGGTGCAAGCTGCCAATGTCCTGGCGCAAATTACGGCCGACCAGCGTAAAAGAGCCGGAAGAGAATTCACCGAAGCGGAAGCCAATAAACTCAAGGCTCCCATTATAGAGACTTTCGAAAAGGAGGGTTCTCCTTATTACAGGTAAGTTTCATTGTTTTGATATATTTCTGATTAAACTTAAAAGATCATATTTCAAAATAAGTAATTTTTTGTTTATAAGGACGCTCCCAATAGGTTGAAACAGTCTTGTTTACTTACAACAGACAATTACCGGAGACGACATACAAATGCCGTTCCGGGTGAGAAAAACTTTGCACAATTTCCGCAAAAGCGACGGAAAAATTGTTACTTTCTAAACAGGCGGAACCTGGCGGACCTGGTATTTCGATCGATATGAATCTAGACTACTCGCAAAGCATATGTATTCTTGAACTGGGTGAAATTTCGAGTCCCCTTATTCAAATCTTCTTGGCTTAACTGCAGCAACCGATACCTTGTTTTGACAAACCGTTTCCGCGATCGTCTTGGCAATTGGCTCTTGGCTTAGGTCTTCGAAGTCTTTAACTCTTAGATTGACACGTCTTCTTTACTTTTTCGGGCCAAACACGATCCCGGAACTTCAAATGTCCAGCAGATGGACACGTTGATATCTGCTTTCTTCGCTTAGCAAACTTATTGGGAGCTGTGAAGTCTTCATAATTACTTGCTAAGGAATTTTCCCAAATAACATAACATAACATAAAAATTGACCCGGCTTAACTGTAGCCATATCTCTAGTCAAGATATATAAAATATATACATATATGTTCAGCATCTCAAAAAATTCGAAAACTTAGCCGGTGTATGTGTCATTTTGTTTGTTTGATATCTTTTCCTTATCTTCTTCCCTCCACAACCAATAAAATCTCTATAAATGAGAGTAAATTACGTCCCATGTGAAAATAGCTTTTTGTAGAAAAGAAAATTGAAGTCTTCTTCATATTTATTTATTATTATTTTATTAAATTTAGATTTTTTTTTTTTTCTTCTACGTTATTCCAGTACTGCACGTCTTTGGGATGATGGAATTATTGATCCGGCAGACACACGTCAAGTATTGGGTTTAAGCTTGAAAGCCGCTCTTAACAATCCTGGTTTCGGCACGAAATTCGGTGTGTTCCGTATGTAGAAGAACTGACGGAGTGAAAAGATTCAAATCTCGAATGGCCGATTTAGTCAATTTGCATTTATTAGCTTTTACGTACTATAAAGGATGGTATACATTACGTTTTTGTTGTTTGTAAATAAGATTTATGTTATAAAAAAAAAAAAGATTTTTGTTGTAAGTAGTAATTGGTCCAAGAATTGTAAATAAATCTTCAGAGTAAAATATTTTCCAAAATCAAAAAATCTCACGATGCTATCGCTTATTGAAACGTTAAGATTAGTCGGCTAAAATAATTTCACAAACATTGCCGAGAGTAGAAACAATTTGTTCCATTTTAATTTTACCATTCCAAATCCTACTACATGTGGAAAACTGTTTAATCTTAGGCTGAGGATATTAAAGTTGAACAGTTATGAATCAAAATACCGCAAGTTCTGCAATATAATGAAGAAGGCAAGGGAAACTATTATATCCAATTCGCCAACGCTGCTTGTCAGCTGCTGCGAAATACAATATTCGCTAACCTCTCTAGTCGTACAACACTAACACACACGTACAAACATAAATTGATAACAATTGGAGATAAAAAGTAAGAACACTGCCCTAGAATTCGAAGACGAACTTTAAGTATAAAGTAACACGCAGTAAAGAATGCATTGGATAAATCTGAATGAATCTGTATGTGCGTTTTTCCATAAGCGATACTGTATTGATGATTTATGAGAAAAACATATAAATTTGAACTTTTTGCGGTATGAATAAAACCTCCACCTCATAGGATGCATTGATACAATTAAGACAATAAATTGAATGAATAAAATCGGAGCTACGACGTTGTAGGAATAAACTCATTTAAAATGGGACTAATGGCTAACTACATTGTTATTACAATTTCTTGGTTTGTAATCTCCAATAGTCATTAAATGAGACGAGCTCCTATAACAAGACGAATAAATTGCGATCGTTTTCGTAAAACACCCTAAAGAATGGTCGTAAGACACAATTACAACCAGTTTTGACTTTATTTCATGTCCGAGGTATATGACAATGAAACCGATACAGAAGCCCCGGAAGTCAAATAAACCACATATATATACGTAGCCAATTCATCAAAATTAAAAATCAAATGCATCCGTAAAGTTTATATGCTTCAAATTTTTGACTTTATAGTAGATGTTTGTAAAAATTTTAATCACCAACTTCTATACGTAAGAATGATAAAGAAATGGGAAATACCAGTGTATATAACCGTGGAATTCGATAGTACCTACGAGTTACCTAAAATAACTGTTTTCCATTTAGTATTATTGATTTATTTACCGTTCGCCGACAGTAATCATGGAGCGCTCAAAATTCTTCTTCTTCCAAAATCATTATTATTATCGTTTACTTGAAGAAATCTGCTGCAGAAGCCTACCCAACACGTTTAGAGGCTTATGGTACGGTGATGCTGCACCGTCAAATCCCAATGCCCGGTTTGGTATTCAACGGTTTAAAACGAATTGACTGAAAAACCCATTTTTTAGCCGCTTGTTGTAAGAGTTGTCCAGGATACACTGTGTCAGGTGGAATGGGAAGTTCTGCTACAACCAGCGTACTCGCCAGATGTGGCGCCTCCTGATTACCATTTGTTCAGATCGGTGTTGGATGGTATGGCATGGCACGCGGGTTCGCAATGTTGAATAAACGCTTAAGTGGATCGGTGGGTGGATCGCTCTCAAACCAATAAAAGTTCTTTCGACACGATATGGTCTTGTTGCCAAAAACATGTGAAAAAAGCATCAAGATTCTTGCAAACACCTAATACTATTAATTTTCCAAGGAGCATTAGATTTGAAGTCTCTTTTTGTTTTTCTTTTTCAATTTAGAGTTAGTTTTACCAAAGTCACTGAAAGAAAAGCAAATGCAGACGGTTTAGTAGGTCTTTAAATAAATAGGTTGCCCTCTTCATATACTAAAATATACGTGTAAGGGATAGTACATTTAAAAGTTAAGATAATGAAATTACAGGGACCATAAAGTTTGGAAACTGCTGAATTGGATATGAAGCGTTGTAAAATGGTGTAAAAAGGCACAGCAAGACACTGCACTGTAAGCACAAAGCAAAGATAAATACTTTTTAAACGGCATACGGCACACATTTTAAAAGATTTATAAAAAATTATGCGATGGCCACTAAAAATTCATTATAAATCGATTATCTCAATTTTTTTGCATACATTGATAATATTACTCAGTTTCGATTTTGCTTCTTTATTTTATTAATTTAATTACTATTACTCCTAGAGATTTTATTTTTTTCATTTTTCTTGCAGTTAGCAGGATAGAAAGCATGGATTTGCCAGGTTTATTGATTTTTCATTAGCATTTGACATCTTTTTATATCGATCAAAAAAAATACTTTTTTAAGAGAATTTCATAAAGTTACTAAACTTTTCAACGATTAAGAAATTTATTTACGCATGTCCTTCCAAACTAAAATAAAAAATTCTTTGCATTTTACCAAATATTTATTTGGGTTACAAATGTCAAAAATCCGGCATCGAAAATATGAAGTTGGCAACATTGTTTAAAAAAATATTTTAATCCATCTTTTTTTCTTAATCAATTCGTATTACTCTCTGTTCGGCGCATAGTTGTCGATTGTTTCGCAGTTTTTCTTTTGCAGCAGAACAAAATCATTATAATCGAAGCAAATTCTGATAATTTATTTTAAAAAAAATATATATATATATGAAACATATTTATTAGAAAAAAACTACTGATCAATTATAGAAAAAGATTTTTGTCATCATCGTAACATTTTAATTTCTGTCAAAATTTTGTAGAAACATAGCGTTGAAAATTATTGTGGATCTAAGGAAATAAAATAAAAAAAAGAACCTACGAAGTAACGAGAAAAAGCTGAACGACGAACAAGCAGAGGAGCGAAAATCCTGCAAAGCAGTTTCGTGTCGGCAAAAAAATAAAAAAAAATTGAAAGAAAACTCGCTAAAGAAATTAAAAATATATATCTAAAAAAAAAAAATCAAGAAAAAGGAATTGAAGAATTTTCGGTGTGCAAAGGTAAGTAAATTATGGAAAAAAAAGAAATTATAAAAATATGTATAAGGCGAAAACCAGCAAGAAAGCAAAGACGATTTCTTTAAATTTTCTACAACAGCCGGTTTGTGGGCAAAAAAAAAAGAAGAAAAAATGCCTCTACTGAAGGCCTTCGTAGATTTGTATAAAAAATTATAATTCTTCTGCATCGTTTTGTTTGCGTATACCTTTGTGTGTTTGCAATGCTTTTTTTTAAGTTGACGCATAAGTATGTTATATATATATGTATATATACATACATATATGTATATATAGGTATGTATATATAAAAACTGCAATGCCAAGCGTGAATTTTGAGAAAGAGAACTTCCTATTGTGTTTTCTTATGTGAATGTGTTTATATACATATATACTAAAGTTGCTCCCTGGATTGATTACAACTCAGCTTCATCTTATAAATTTCCGTTTGCCACAGCTACAAGCGTACATACATCACGTAGTAATTTCATATATCATACTTCATGGGGTTTGGCTTGCGCTTAAGATTTCCCACTTATTGCTTACTTTGTTCATATACTATTTTTATTTTTTGTGTCTTTTTAAGAATTTTAAAGCATTCTATGACCTCTTTTTTATTTTCATTTCTTTCTTTTTTTATCATGGAATAGAGATCTATCTTATCCTCTTTTAATTTTTACCTCATGTTAAATAATTTTTCTAATGGAAATATAATTTTAAAAATTTACCATTAATAATTGTTCAATTGTTATATGCATATATATGTACGCATGCAAGAACATTAGGAGATCCATCGGAGTGAGTAATTGTCATTTAATTTTTCTTACGTCATAATGTATTGATAACTTGACATAAGCTAAAATAATTTATTCTTTAAAAACATGTTCTACTTCGAAAGCCACCTCCGCTGATTTTTATTTCAAATTCGAGCATTGTATTTTATTTATTGTTTTTTTTTTTATTTACACCTGCTTACCCACCAGTTTACTATTAACTGCTATTGAAATTTCTTTTTTTTTTCGTTTTATATAAATAACGAATGCATGTTAGCATGCATGACAGATCTTGATTGAGTTGTCCAAGTTTTTTCTTATTTTTTTCTTTGTATTTACTACAAAGTTATATTTGTGTATGCCGGTTTTTAATTTATTATAGGTAACCACAAAAAAGAAAATTTTATAATTAAATGACTTTACTTTTTTTTTGGATCTTGATTAACGCGAAAGAAAGGAGAAGAGACGTGGGCCGATATTACAAGATTTTTCGCCGTTTGATTTGCGATAAAAATGCTATAATTTATAGAATACCATCAAGCCATTGAACCATGAATGCATCAGAAGAGAAACAGCATTGTTACTATCAAAGATTACTGACGCTTTTTCTCACAAATAGAGCGATTTTGAAGCAAGTTCAACACTTTAATGATGTTGCTGCTATTCAGTAGTGGAATACTGCGCTAATGCATCCGATATTGTAGCACATAAAGTCTCTCGATTTTTCTATAACACTTTCAGAAAATTTGCTTTTTGCATCGCTTTCTTTAGTTGGTGTGTAACACGATTAGTATATGGGGTCGTTCGAAGAAAGTATTTACTCTTGTACTTAATAGTTCACGTATAGCACGTTTTCGGTAATTCTCTTGATGTAGTAGAAGGCGCAAGAAAGCGGTGTATGTATCCTCCGAGCTGTGGCGACTTCTTAGGATAAACAGTCGCACACACGCACACAGATTCCTGCAGATCTGCTTTTGTTTGTGGAGACGTTAAGACTTATTTTTAGAGACCGCCTGTATGTTTAATACTTCTTGTTCTATGCTAGGGCGATTCCCCTAATTTTCCGTGAGCTCACTAGTTTATAGTTAAATGAAAAGATCAGATAAAACCCTTTGATCTATTTTTTGTATGCTAAATTTTACGTGCTTTTTATCGGTTATCAAAGCAGCATTTATGAATACGTTTCTATATCGTATGTTATTGCAGGTCGATAGAATGCGGTTGCATACGCGAACGCATATAATTTCCAGAAGAACTTTGGATACATCTTCGTTTATTATATTAATCGATTCCGAATCATTTTCCGAATCCATTCAAGTTTGTCTGTCCGTCTACCCTTCTGATATTTACAATCATTTTCCGAATCCATTCAAGTTCGTCTGTCTGTCTACACAACGGATTTTTGTTTATAGTTTTTTGTCTTCAACCTACAATTATTGAAATATTTTTGGCGAAATTTCGGTAGACAAATCAGATGAATCCCACTTCCATAAGTGCTCCCTATAGCGAAACATATTTTTGGAAAATTCGTTATATGTATAAAAAAAAACAATTTACAAAATTTCTGGGCAAAAATCATTGAGCGCAATGGATGTGAGAAATTTGGATGGGATGGGTGTCTTGAATTCTTTGAACCTCTTCTCTTATAAACAAGTCTATGAAAAGCGAGCCTTTTATACGATGTTATTATGGAAATTATTTCATATACATAAAAGTATATATAAAAGTTAACTCTTCGAAATTTGAGCCATGTAGCCCTCTTCTCTGAGTATATCTTATGAAAAAGTAAAGTAAAAACTTGAGTCTTTATGGTGCAAAACACTAAAGTCTTAAGCATAAAAAACTGATTTTGTTCGCTTCGGAACACATCTCTTATCGTCTTGGGTTTGCTTCTAAATAACGCCTCCTATAGAGAAGTACACGTTTATGGAAATAAGATAAAATTTTTGTAATTTCTCACTAAACTAAATGATGAATTTTATCAGGCGAAACAGAGTAAGGTATTTAATGGTCGGTCGTGGCTGACAAAAAACGTTTCTTTATCTTTATCTTTTTTTTTTTTTTTAATATCAAAAATATGTTTAAAATTATTGCAGGAATTTACTCATCGAATCTAAGCTGGGAGTAGTTATTAATGAGGCCAGTTATAAAATGGGTCATATGTACGCAGGATAATTGTTTAATATACGATAACTGCCCCATCTGCAAATTTATTTTGAGATGGAGTTTGGAAATTTTGTATAAATTCCTTTGTAAGATTTTTTTTCTATTTTAATCATGTCATGCAACATGAATAAATTGTGAGTGTTGTTAGCATGCAAAAGCCAGCAACGATGGAATGTGCGAAGAATCTGTTGTAGAAAAGGAATATATATGTAAAGGAAAAATAAAAAAAAAAAGAATGCAACTTATCTCTGTTATACTTTAACGATAGTTAACTTGTCTAGAATGTGGACGCACCCCACACAACTTCATAGATACATACGCATAAGAAATACGCGTAGTTAAGCAACAGCTTTTAGTTTAGTCTGCAAACAATTTAAAGCCAACGCAAAAATATTTTCGTTTATAAAAATATTTATACGTAGGGGGATGTAGGTTGATATTTTTCGATTAGCAACAGATCATAAGGCAACAAACTAAATCACTTATTATCAGGCTTCGATTGAAGGACTCTGCTGAAATTTTCAAGACATTTCTGTAAAGCGCTCTTGTATCAAATAAAGTAAAAGATATCGATCGCTTTACGACCGGAAAAACTTTTTTTCCGGTTAAGCGAGCTTCCTTTTGAAGCAGAACTTCACTGCTCAAATCTGTCAAACTGTCGAAGATTAATGAAGAAGCAAGAATTCAAGGGGTTAGAAAACAAGGCGGAAAGTTAAGGGATTCCGATACGATCGACGACGAAAGAGGAATTTTTTATTTTTAAAATTTTGTGATTACATTATTAAGATATATTTACTATACAGTCGATGACTCAATAAGTTCATAGGAGAATCTGTTGGTCGTCCTATGATGTGTTAAGTGAATGAGAAAAGTTTCTACGATGGGAAAAATTTGATTCGATTCTTTTAATATATATAATAAATAAAAACCTTTAACAGCAACCTTTGCGTATTTTCACTACTTACTCTCAATATATCTCTAAAGCAAGCAATGATATCGACAGATATTTTCTTAGATATATAAGAAAGGTTGGTTCGTCCGGCTGTCCGATTTGTGAATCGATTCGAATATATTGAATCGAATACTAACTTTTGTGTCTAAGCTTAACTTATATTTACTTCCTTGACATAGGGTAAGCGAATACTTATTCTTTAGTATATTACGGTAGTCGACGCTGTGTTCGTTGAAAAGGATTTGCGAGAAATCAAAGCTTACCACGGCTGTTTTATGCCTTGTAAGACGTAAATATTTACATATGTATATAAAGTGGAATACCGAAATCTTTCTGATCATTTACGAATCCGTGGCGAATAACAACAATCGGTTCCCTAAATAAAAATTGTATGATATTGCAAATCATATGCTTCGGAATTCTGGCCAGAAGCTCAAAGTTGATTTACGTGACGTTTTCATATGCGTTGATTGTCTAATTTTATCAAACAGTCTAGTTTTACTAGGACTTTCATGATAATGTCAAGTTCTCTTTATTGTTGGGAAATAATTGTGTAAATGTAATTAATAATATATATGTATATATATACATCGTCGAAAAATCTGCGAGTTTCTTGCCCGATTGTCTCTGTTCCCTCTGCATTAAGATAGCAAAGGAAGGTATTCTGGTCACTAATCTTAAGAAAAAAGAAGTAAAAACATTATAGTCATGCAACGCCGACCATTAACATACACTACATCACCTCACTTAGTAGAGTTATTCACTCGTTTTGGTAGCAATATATCAAGACGTACGCATTATGTTTATGCAAAGCCATAATTTTCATGAAAGTCCGCATATTGAAAGGTTACGCTGTCTCTCTATATAAAAGATTGCGTTTCATGATAGCACTTCTATACGTTAGGCTCCAAAGAAAAACAAAAGAAGACCTATGTGATCCAAACTCCCTTCCTCTGACTTTTTTACTCAAACGCGCTACTCTGAATTAATTTTCATCCCAAAATAATAAATATGAAGCCTTTTTCTGAAGGCCTTACTACTTATTAGATATCTTATTAGATATCTTATATGGAGTGAGGAGGAGTGGTTCAAATTAGGTCCACTTAATTTTTTTATCATGACTAAATTTGTCATCCACAAAAAAATTATAACTTAGACTTCTCTCCTCTGCGAAGAATCAACTTTCGTGAAAATCCTTTATTAGGGTAGATCCAAAAAATAGGCCGAAATGGTCCAAATTTGGTAGAGTTAATTTTTTTATGTTCAATTACTGTTATAATATAATTTTCATCATGTAGCGTTAAAAATTGTGCCTTTTTGTCGCATGACCTTCAGTTTTCGCTATATGGGGCAGTTTTCAAAACTTGATCCAAACAAATTGCTCCAAAGTTTTCACACTAATTTGGAATGTCTACCTATTGCTACTTTTGTGGAGAAATTTGGAAAAATGCAATTTTTTCACTATGATAGCTTCTCAGAATGGGACATTATATGGGGAAAGGTCGAAAAAATAGACCGATCCAATAGTGCACTTTCAACAGCCTTCAAACTTGGATCAAAGTACATCGATATGCCAAATTTCATCAAAATATGTCAAGAATTGCGACCTTGAACACAACTGTTACATGGACAGACGTCAGACGGAGGGACAAACGGGCTTAGAATCATTTTCCGTTCGGTATTTTCCGTCGATCGGTCTAATAAAAGATGGGTCGATCTTAAGCCCTTCAAGCCTTGTGCTAGATTCCTCACCAGCAGCTTAATAAGATTTTCTGGCCGGTAGGTGAGGGTGCGTGTGTTGAACCTAAAGCAAACATACTTCATCAGAAATATACTGAACTGAAACAATATATCGCATAATTGTACATACAAGTCGAACGCTCATGTTAAACCATTGTTCACTCATAAATTTACAAGACATATAGAAAAAATACGACAAGAACAGCAGGCATTATTTAACAACCAATAATGCTCTAAGGATAACGTTTCTTATTTTTGTGATATCTTCAGCAACTTGTAGGCCACCCATCATGTGTTTCTCTTTTTAATTTATTTTTAAAGCCATCACTATAGTGGGTCGCGGCCCACCCTTATACCGTCCTACAGTTATTCATATAACAAGTAATGGAAAAATTGATCCGATCCGTACCATTTTCGGCAGTGTGAGTTCCTGGGTCCAAAACACGTCAGCTTAGCAAATTTCATCGAAATGTCTTAAAAATTGCGAGCTGCCTGCAAATTGAACATACAAAAACAAGAAGGACAGATGGACAGACAAGCTTAAACGAGTTCAGCGAATGATTGGTGACTTTATCTCAAGGGGTTTTGGATGTTCCGTACATCCGTACAAGTTGTGTAGGGTGTAACAACACTTATGCTGTGCAGAAATGGGCCACGAATGGCTTTCGTTTCAGGTAGCGATCACTATTTGTATAGTTTTTTCCAAGTTCATAAGTTCTGTGTCAATCTTTACTATTTCATGCATTGATTGTTATCCTTGCAACAGGTCTTCGTCGTTATGATTTAATTTCCGCGTTCTCTTTTCATATTTTTTTTCTGCGATTACCTGCATAAACGAAATCAAAATGAACATCGGTGTCACGTTTGTTATGCGAATTTGCAATTCAATGCGGTGCCATAGTGAATGAACCACGCTTTCCATTTGTTGTTGTTGTTGTTGTTTTTTTTTTTTTTTTTATCATCAACTACTCCACAGGGGATGTCCACTATACTATGAGGATACAATGCGACTCTTGACAGAGGGCGACTTTATAGATAACGGAGGAGGAAGGAGCAAAAGCGGATTTGTGTGCAGTCGACTTCTATTTCGGAGACAATTTACATTTTAGATGCATTAAAGAAAATGAAAGAAAGAAAAGAAAAAAAAAAAAAAAATACAAATAAAAATAGAAATATATGTACATTCTTGCGAAGATTAAAAAGAAACAGACAGAAGCGCAACGTGGTGAAAAGGCAAAAGAAAAGAAAAGATATTTGATACCTCTCACCACCGTTCGTCGTTTGTAACGACGATAACCCGATAACGAGAATATCATCGGCATAACAAGTTCATCTTTCCTTTGGCTGCAGGCAGTATTTTTTTACATCCGCATGTACATCCGCATGTGTAACCGCGACGACTAAATCTGTGTTCGCGGTTTCAAATCACGTCATTTCATGCCTCAGGGTTCACTTTGCTCGCAGTTTTAGTTAATGCTCAGCCGGTAAAAGCGATTGTGCACGCAATCACTACCCTGCGGCCGCTTCCTCTTCTCTTTCTCCTTCCTGACCTCTTTGCGACCCGTTGAGGGGGTCGTCATAGACCAAAAAAAAAAAGCCCCACATCGCGTAGAGCTAACTCTCCGATCGGCCTAAGATTTTGGATCAATTCGTCATTGCTTGTCCGTCCGTCCTTCTAAGCTTACCTAAAATAGACGAAGTAATCGCGTAATTAATGGGAAAAAAACATTTTCAAAAATACTTGAGATTTCAACCCGTTGTGTTCATAAATTATGACCTTGAATAGCTTGTTATTCATTCAGTTGATTCATCAAAGCTGTGTAAATGAATGTGTGTTATTAACAATTTTAATTTGAAAAATGTCGCTATAACTGCAATTAACAGGAACGTGTAATCTTCACATGTTCTTCTTCTTCTTGTAATCATTCCCCAAGTTTAACTTACGAATGTTTTGTACTCACTAACGAATGATAGGGATTATAAAAATCCCTCCGCCTTATCTGGGAATCGGTTTTAACTTTAGGTTACATACGTACTGTCGAGAAATTTAAGATGCAGACAAAGAGGAACAGCGTTTCCGGTCTTAAATTATTGAAATAGACGTCTGGCATAGCTGATGTGCCTTAACTATGTTGAAAACGATCGAGATCCGAGCATGCCCAGTAACAGGAACAGATCTGGATCATTCTGGCGATGGGCCAAATCCATTTGCGCGACTCAAAAACTAAAAAAACTACCAACTTGTAATCTTCAAACGAGAGCGACCTCTAAATAGAAGAGTTGACCTTTCCAAGTGAACCCAAAGCATGTAGGAATAGTTTTGATTAGGCAAGTAGACCATCCCCCCGCAAGGCCAATGTAACAATAGTCTCGATCGTCTTGCTGATAAAATATATATCAATGTAGGCTGACAGTGTGATAAGAGGGGGCGAGGGGGGGGAAGGGTGGGTGGAGGGAGGGTACTACCAAAGATTTGTTATATACGTAAGGCAAGTATAACCTTCTTTCTTACTTATTATTTCTTAATGGGAAGCATTCGCGAAACACATATGTACAACATAACAAAGTCAAGACAAGACACACAATCGTTCCAACTCTTACATACATATACATATACATATAAATATATATATGTGTGTCTATATAAAAATAAATTCAACAAATTTTACGCGAACATAAATACCCTCATACACGCATACAGACAAACAAACAAACAAACACACACACACACACGCGGACACATCGAAACATGCATGCATGCATATAAAAGCAATCAACTCATATGGAAAAAAGTCGCTGTATATTTATGTACATTACGGTAACGTACCGTAAGAAGAACAATGAACTCTATTTTGCTGCGCTGCTATATATTCTCTCTGAACTAATAATAGTAATAATAACACATCTCAAGGCGGAAGAGTAGACTTTTTGGTTATTTGTGTGTAAATCGAAAAATCTTTTGGTATAAATGTCAAGTAATATCGGACGAATGCAAAGGAAAGAAAACAAAATGGATTTCACTCGGCCAAGACTTGTTATAAAAAATGCATAGAGCAATAAATTTGTTCCTTAACGCTCCTCTCCCTCTCTCTTCTCTCTTAAGCAAACTCACATTACTTTTCATTTAATTATAGATAATGAACTTTAAAAAAAAGTTTTTTTTTGACTATTGCTCGAATTGACATTCAATTTTGTATATATTTTATTTTGAACTTTAAAGGTGAAAAAAAAAAAAAAAAAAACGCCAAAAAAAGAAATCAAAATGAAAACGAAAAAGAAAAAGAAAGAAAACAACTGCGATTTCTTTTTTTTAAGTATTTTCCCTTATAGTATGGTATAGTGTGGGTGGTCAGTTAGTGAATGCCCTCCGCCCTATATACTTTATTGTTGTCGTTGTTGTTTTTGTTATTGCTTTGGCAACATTTCTTCACGTCTCACAGCTTGTATTCCATGCTAGAGCAACACGGAACCTTTATGAATTGTCTCTTGGGCATTTTTATTCTCTTTTTAAAATTCACATAGCATCCGTAAAAATTCTTGTTTATTGAAAGGCAGGTGCTATGCTTGTTCTTGTTCACCAGTAAATTGTATCGTCACTTACTTTAGTGCTATTATCGAATTTTCACCTACTTTCTACTTCCTATTGTGTAACATTTCCTCTAAAGACTAGTATAGTATTAGGTGGGCCCGTAAATAATGTGAAAAGGTTAAGAAGCGGACCTTTTCTCTACAAAACATTGAACGATTGAAGGAAAGCATATTTTTATTTCTTGATATAAAATTACTTGCAAAACAACCAAAACGGATTTTTACAAATGTTACATATTCCGAAACGATCTGGGGATGTATGTCCGTCTGTCTGTCTATCTATGTGAGCATTCTTCTGGTCGCAAATATTAAGATGTCGGTTTCAAATATTGCAGAAAGATGGCAAGTTCTTGCATGCAAGCTGATAATAAAAACGGGTCGGTGGAAGGAGATGCCCGCGCACTCTACCAGACAGTTAAGTGAGAACAAATCCGATTTTAAGAGCACAAAAGAAATAAATTTAGGTTTTTCACTCATTACTACTCGAAATATTTCCACCTATGCTTTCATGGGCGGCTAACCTACAGTAATTGTATACAAATGCAAGGCGTCGGCCACGCGATGCCATAAAGAAATGGTTTTTTCTTTCTCTCTGTTAATAACGAACGGTACAGGTATAAAAGACTGGGATGATAATCGAATATATATATATATGTATTTTTTGTTTGCTTTTTAAGTTGCCGCATAACGAGCATTAAAAATGATCGCATTCTTGATCAATATAAGGTTCTATTAGTTCGTCCTTTATGCTAAGAAGATAACAAAAAAATATGGAAAAAAGAATTCCAAAAAAAACACAAGCAAGCAAAGCAACATTTAGCAAAAGCTAACCTATAACCTCAAGGTTCTATAATTTCTTCATACGAAACAGAGTTCTCCGTTCAAATTACTGCAAAATAACAGATTTTCCAAATGGTCTTGCTTGTGGCCTAGATATTGTTAATGCTGCTGTAGTCCTGCGCGTAAGCAAGAGTTTTTTTGTGCCCGAATTATTGTCAAAAAACGGTCATTTATTGAACTATTAGGTGCTTACTCTTGCTGCCCAAGTAGATCTCACATCAAATCTTCTTGGCGATCATTTGACTTCCGATCGGATTAAAACTTGATATGTCCGCTCAACTCGATGTAAAAACCGCTTTATGGCTACTCCATAAAACATCTTAAGCATGACGGCTGAGAACGGTTCATGTTCGTTACGTCCATCTTGATCAGGAGAGTTGAGAAGTGTTGGTGTTCATCTTAAGATTAACAATCATCTGATCTTAAGATCAGAGAAGTTATAAGAGAATCATTAGAGGGCCCCCATGACATAAACATTCCTCTTCATACATATTGAGTATGACGATTAAGAAACTATTCATGTTGATCTTAGGATCATATTCAGAAAAGTTATAAGAAATCCATTAGGACCTCATGCATTCTTTTTCATACATCTTGGCCATAACAGTTGAGAGCAGTTCGGGTTTATCTAAGGTTTTCATATCTTGAGCACGACAGCTAAAAACGCTTCGTGTTCATCTTAAGATTAGCGATTATATTCAGATAAGTTATAAGAGAATTATTAGGTCGCCCTATGAAATATATTTTCTTTTTCATACATCTTGGCCATAACAGTTGAGAGCAGTTCATGTTTATCTAAGGTTTTCATATCTTGAGCACGACAGCTAAGAACGCTTCGTGTTCATCTTAAGATTAGCGATTATATTCAGAGAAGTTATAAGGGAATCATCAGGGCCCCCTATGAAATATATTTTCTTTTTCATACATCTTGGCCATAACAGTTTTGAACGGTTCATGTTCATCTTAGGATCATATTCATAGAAGTTATAAGAGATGCACTAGGGCGCCATATATTCTTTTTCATACCTATTGCGCATGACAGTTTTGAACTAAGGTCTTCAAACTCTGTGAGCCCAACTGAGTTAAGAGCGGTTCGTGTTCATCTTAAGACGGTCATGGGCGCACTCAGCGGACTATAGTTCTTGTCCCTTTCGCCAGTAATTTTCGTTATTTCCTTTGAGTCATTTGAGTGTTGGATTAATAATAAGGTGAAATCAGTTATATTGAACTTCAACAAGCTCTTGCTCTTCTCGCCAAAGCTAGAATTTGAGGAGCAGAGTTGATCGTACGTTGTTAGTTTTCAATGTTTGCCAGACTATCTACCGTATTATTTACGGGATACTCTGATTCTAATCGTAGGTATAGATGTATGTATGTACGTATGTATGGATTTATGTACGTGTGTATGCATGTATGTATGTATGTATGTATATATAAAATAACTTTAATTACTATGAATGATGTATGATGTGTGCATGCATGCTCGCCGTGTGTCAAGAATTTATATAGAATACGTATGAGTGAGTAAAAGAGTTCTTCTTCTTGTTTTTTTTTTTTTTTTGTAATTTAATGAGGAAATGAAA
>KK502703.1:280126-304576 GCA_000688735.1 Glossina austeni
TATTTATTTAATTGTGTCTTTCAATGCCGGTACAACGTTAGCGAGATAATGAATTTACAATTTAAACAGTTACCAGCAAACAAAAGTAAAATATTTTTGAAGCACGAAATACTAGGAATTTTTTTAAATTCATTTTCTTGTTTTTTTTTTTCTTTGCACTTAGCGCCGAGGACTAGAGACAATATATTGATTTTTTATGGTATTTAGAACACTTGGAAAAATGGAAAGTTGAAAACCACTATAAATATCTAAATACTGGAGTCGCCTAAAATTCTCTGAATCCATTGAAACGTTATTTTCACTTATGCTTGCTATTGGAATTTTTTAAGATTGTCAAAGCCGCCATAAGATTATGGCATGCTCCCAAGTTAAAATCCGAATCGTTGACCTATCAAAAATGTGAAACATATTCGAACTCATTCCCAATATCTGGAGACACTATAAAATTTTTTGCGTCAGTGTATAGTTGCAAATCGATTTAGGCATGTCTGTCCTTCCGTCCACCTTCGAGCCTGTTTGCGGTAAATATTCCTCTCCTGGTCTCAAAAGTTAAGATAACGAATTCCAATTTCATACTGAAAATGGGTCACATCGGGCAAGAAACGCTATAAAATATGTATAAGATAAGAATATAATTTGCCAAACCTCTGGGAAATTCTTGCAGGAAGCTCAAGAATGAAAATGACCAGGGTTCGTCAAAAGACAGATCTGACAATATGAAATAAAATGAAAATGTTGTTGTTTTCAACAACGGAAAAAATAGGCTTCTTTTTGCCCATTGTGCATGCAAAATTCAACAGATGTAACGATATATATATATATTCCATATATATTCTATGAGTGAAATGCCAGAGTAACTGTGTAAAAATGGAATCATTCAGAATGGGATCGTTCGTTAAATACTTGCTTCGGGTTGCTCGACTACCAAGTCATTGAAAGCTGTCATCATCTAAACTTAAGGATCGATAGTTACAGATACTCACAAGTCACAAGTTATGCTGATCTTTTTTTGGATATAGAACATATCGCCTGGGGATGGTGGAATTTGATTGCTACTTTCGTAGAAGGAAATCGTAAAAGGCTTATAAAACGACCACAGCATCATCCTTTTCTATTTTCAGTATTGAAATCCACCTCGTTATCAATTGGGCAATTCCCTGCAGTTTTTTGACGTAAATATTTCTTGGGGCCCCCGATGATGCCTATTAAGAATATGTGGGTTTTTCTATTATATATATTAAAAAAAAGAAAAAGTTAAGTGAATAAGCAAAAGCATTATAATGGGTTACGGCTTACTTTTAGTACTGTTATCTATATATAACGATTTTTGGAAATACAGCTTTACATTGTGTAGTAGTCGAAAAAGGGATCCATTCGGAACTATATTCAATCGCGTCCCTTCATGAGCCGAAACATGTCGGTTTCTCAAATTTCATCAAAATGGGTAGATTGAACACAAGAAAGTTAGACGGACGGACCAACTTCGATCGATTCAGAAAGTGATTTTGAAAGTGATTCGGAATCGATCGGGCATAATAAAAGATGGGCCTATCTCAAGTCTTTCTGGGTGATGCGCGTACATCCGCACAAACATGACACACCAGCTGTATGTTGTAAGGTGATGTAGGGTACAATAAAGAGAATAACAGTAATAAAATGAAAATACTAATAATAAAGATAAAGAAAAAATATTTTATAAAAAATATTTGTAATAACATTTTTTTTTTTTTATTTTCTATTTAATTTTTATTTACAGTATCTACTTTAATCTGTGTCTCTCTTTGTTTCCGCTTCTGCTTTTGATTTTGAATTGAAGAAACAACAACGAACGTTAATTAATATAACATAAAACACAATACATACTTTCTTAGAGTATTCCAGTGCCAGTAGTAAGTCAGTCAGTCAGTCAGCCAGCCAGCCAGCCAGCCAGCCAGCCAGCCAGCCAGTCAGTTTAGTCAACCAGTCAGTTATATTAATCATCTTAAAGAATGGCAGTGAACGTATATTCGACGAATGTAACAACTGAAAATTTATCCAGACATGATATGCTTGCTTGGGTTAATGATTGTTTGCAAGCGCAATTTGCTAAAATCGAAGAGCTCTGCACAGGTATGTTGAATGCGTATCAGCAGCAGCTGCTGCACACCGAGCGCTACATATTGTAAACACATAAATAAAACGTTCTGCTTTAATTTTCATATGTTTTGTTGTAATTTTTTTATATATATATATATATATAGGAGCTGCTTATTGTCAATTTATGGACATGCTGTTTCCTACTTCGGTGCCCATGAAACGTGTCAAGTTTCGTACGAATTTGGAGCATGAATATATTCAGAATTTTAAAATTTTACAAGCTTCATTTAAGAAAATGAACGTCGACAAGGTATGCTATATATATGCTGTATATATATATATATATATATATATACATATATATATAAATATATGTATCTAGCGTTAGTATAAGTAGTTCATAATAGTAAATAACAATTATCATAATAATGTCAACAACAACAACAACAACAACAACAACAATGAATGAAAACATATTAATCGTGTTGTTGTATGTTGTAAAATGTAAAATGTTTTATTTTATTACATTAAAATTTTGTTTTTTGCGTTGCATTTATTTTTAAAAGAAAGTAAGTGATATTTATATGCTTTGTTTTCTTAACGTTAGTCTCTCTCCCACTCCCTCACCCTCACCCTCACCCTCTCTAATATACATACATACATGCGCGCTCGCGTTTCCATCTCTCTCTATTTCATTTGGACCTTTTTGATAAAAATATGAACGACAATTTCCTTTAGATTATACCGGTTGATAAATTGATTAGGGGACGTTTTCAAGACAATTTCGAATTTCTGCAATGGTTTAAAAAATTTTTCGATGCCAATTACGATGGACGTGAATACGAGCCATTGGTAGCGCGCGGCGGCATTAAATTGGGTAGTGGCGTTGGTGGCAGCAGCGGCGGCGGCGGTAACAGCGGTGCTGGCAGCAGTAATGATTTAGTGGAGAAGCGTCACATACAAATGCCTTCGGGACGGGCAATACATCATGCGATTCGCACAACTGGTATGATTTGTCAAAAGTAAACAATAAAAATCCATTCGATTATCATTTGCGGGGAAAAAAAAAAAAAACGCGGTGATGAAGCACGTTGGTTGGATTTTCTTCTCTATTTTTTTTTTTTTTTCTTTTTCTTACTCGCAATTTTCATTTTCATTTGTAATCTGTATTGCGTTTTTTGTACAATTGTAGCTTTAAGTACACCATTCACTTTATTATTTATTAAGCACCGTCCACGCAGAAGATTGATTTATTTCGGAAAGAGAGGAAAAAAGAGACAATTTCTTCTTTCTCAGCCTCCTTTTTTAATTCGTATTGTAAAAGTAGAAAGTCTTCCATTATCGTCATCTTTCGATCGTGTTCTTTTGTAAGGTGCTTCGTATTCAAAACGTTCGTGTTTTGCAAACCGTAGCATTAGATTTAAAAATGACGTAGCGCATCTGGATTTAATGTACGAATCGAGCAACTGAACTTTGTATGGAGCAATTTTTGGCCCAATAGTTTCAATCGTGGTAAAACAATTTTCCTAAGCATCGGAAAGTGTAAAAGTAAAAAAAATGAATATCTAGACTCGTCTTATATGCACAATAAAAATATGTCTGATCTCAATCTAGGTCCCTAAAGCGAATTATATAGACCACGTACAAATAAATTTTGCGTATTTTGTGTAAAGATTCTTACAAGATACGCCCACTCTTTTTTTGCACGGTAGATAGATTCGTGTAAAAGAACGAATTTGTTCTTACTGGTGAACTGTGTTATTTCTAAAACAGGTAAAAAAGACCGTGTAAAAAAAGAGTTTGGAATCGGAATATTCACTAACGCTATTCTGTGATCGCTTTCCTGCTATCGGATAGCTTTCGGATGCTCTCGTGAGAGGTTTAAAAAGTTTCACCGACCTTTTAAAATAATCAAATTACTTCAAATTTTACGCTGTACACGCGTAAAAATATTGATGTTTGTATAAAAGTTGTGAACTATAAGCGAAAAAATTCTTAGGTATGAACTTAGTTTAAAAATTCCTGTTCGAAATAGAAGCGAAGAGAGCTCATAAAGTAGGATTTGAATAGCCCTTTCTATGATTTTGGGTGTGTCAGAGGGGTGGGTGGTCTTGTTTTTGGATGACTATGATCAAGGAATATAGTTCTTTTGATTAAGTAGGTAGTGCGCAGCAATCTAACTGATCCTTGCTTCATATTTCAATGTTTTCTACAATTTTTAATATACGTTTCCTGCTTATTTTCATCCAAATAAGTACAAGTACACTAAATTCTTTTTTTACACGGTAGATCAGTCTCTTAGAAAGCCGTGCGAGAAAAAAACAGCGTAAAAAAATACATGTGACATAGTCAATCTGGGAATATGTTCCACATTTCTGCAAATTTAAAAAATCGTGCAAAATGAGCAAAGCATTTTCCCAAAGAATCGTGCAGAAAAAGTAATAATAAAATCCATACATTACTTATGTATAAAAAAGAAAAACAATTACCCTTTTTTTTACAAAAAAAAAAAAATAATAAATAAGTAATACCGTGTAAAAAAATATGGATGTATATAATATACGTATCATGTATGTTTCACTTCATATAATCCAAGCAATACTAAATATTTTAATGCGTATTCATAACTCTGCACTCTAAGTGCATGTTATTACACAATGTTGTACATACGCTTAGGGAATTAAGTTGAACTTTTAAGTCGAGCGAGGAAGAGTAAATTTCGTATGTATGTATAAAGTTGTATGTATGATGAACGGAAATGCTTAGAAATGATTTTGTCAGAGGGTTTTTCTAATTGCATCTCAAAATTCAAATATGATAAGATTTCTAGTTCGTTTGCTGTGATTTGAGGTAAAAATTGGAAGATAATGTTAAAATTGAAGACTAAAATTTAAAAAACGCATTACTTAACACAACAGTACAGAGTCATGTATGTCCTCATAGATTACTAATAACTTATGCAGCAGAGAGAAAGAAGATATGATAGATGCTGAAAGACAACCAGACAACGGACAATAATAATACATTCTCAAGTTTCTTTCTAGTAGGAAAGACGGAGGGGCTATTCCTTTCCTCCTATAGATTAATATGGAAATTATATGTTAACAGTTAACAATTTCAGTCCAATATTATCACAGGAATAACACAATCATCTCTGCTTTTTACACGCATATGCATATTTTAATATTTAAAATGTCGAAGATTTGTAATCGGTTCCCGTGAATCTGTAAATAAAGAAAATGTTATTAAAACCTTCTTTTCTTTTTTTTTTTTACACACACACAAAGCAGCTTTAATCTATATAAGTTAAATAAGTCACGTAATTATCACTTACTTTGCTTTTCATTTGTAGTTGTTAGACCGGCAAAATCTCATATAAAAATCATAAAATTTTTGCTTAACATTACATTTTCTATCATTAAATAAATTGTTTTTCTTCATTCTTTTTTCGGTTTTTGTATTTTTTTTTTTTTGGTTTCTTTCTCATCTACTATATCCACCAAAAAAAAAACACAAAATAATTGGCCGCCATATGCACCACACATCCAACCATCCACCATTTCCTATATATATATGTATATATATATATATATATATATACTTGCTTGCTCTCGTCTTCGGTTGAGACACGATCGCAGATTATACCAATTGATAAATTAATCAAGGGCCGCTTTCAAGATAATTTTGAATTTCTGCAATGGTTTAAAAAATTCTTTGATGCCAATTATGATGGAAAGGATTATGATGCGAGTGCAGCTCGAGAAGGTGCGCAGATGGGTTACGGAGCGGCATTTGTAAAAACTTTACCTGGTTCTGGTACTGGAGCAATAGCTACCCACCGAAAGCCCTCATCGTTGACGACAGCTTCAACAACACGCTCAACAGTACCATCATCAGTGGCATCAAGATCCAGTATGTGGTGGTTTGATATTCTAATCACTTTTCTATGTATTATTAATTATTGCTTCAAATTTTTAAAAATCTTTTGGTTTTGGGTTTTCTCAATTTTTTTTTTCCATATAAAAAAAAAATTCTTCATAAGCACTTGAATTTCTTTTAGTTTTTTTTTTTTTTTTTTTTTTTTTTAAATTTATTTTCTGAATGAAAATTTCTATTGACGTGCTTCACGTATGTTGAAGGAACTGTTTCTATGTTCTCTGGGAAATTTTTGGAAAAAAAAAAAGGATTTTTCGAAAATTTGTTTTTCGGTTTTGGGAGACTTTATGAATAAAGTTTTGTGTAATGCGTGTTTTTTTAATACTATGAATATTTTTTAATTCAATTTAAAAAGGTACGAAAGTACCACCGAGAGCAACTGCAGGAGCAGCAGCAAGATCAGCTACCTCCGCCAATAGCTCAGGCGCCGTTAAGAAATCCAACGATAACTCAAATAACACTGTAACGAATCAACAAATCGAAGAATTATCCAGTCAGGTAAAGAAAAACAAAAACGAAAACCATATTAAAAAAAATTTCATTTAATTAACAAGGAAAAATATTTTCACAGATTATGGACATGCGTCTGAATTTGGAAGGCTTAGAAAAAGAACGAGACTTTTATTTTTCCAAATTGCGTGACATTGAAATTCTGTAAGTTCTTCGAGCGCGTCAAGCGCCCATTGAAAATCTTCTGTTCAAAGTACATTTCCTTTTGTTTTTCTTTTGCAGCTGCCAAGAAGTTGACGAAGGAGAAACACATCCGTTGGTCCAAAAGATTTTAGAAATTCTCTATGCAACCGAGGTAGAATGAGTCCATTAATACTTTTCTTGGTCAAAAAAACTGAAAAGTATATTTTTAGGATGGTTTCGCACCTCCCGATGAAATTCCACCGGAAGATGAGGAATACTAAATTCGTGGCGTGTACGTGTGTATAAGTGTGGTGTCTCTTTCTCATATTTTTTTTTTTTATAATTTAAATTTATAAATTATGTTTACGATTTTTTCTACAAAGAACATAAATCTTTTTAAATACTTCAGTTTTCTATAAAAAAAAAAAAAAAAAAATCAATGCAAAGAAAATTTCTTGTCTTTCTTGTAGAGCCTATTTTTTGCTAATCTTTTTTTCTACTCTCTATCCAATATAAAATAAAGAAAAACAAACAATTTACATGTTGTTGTATAAACAAAACAAAAGTTGTTAAAAAAAAAAAAAAACAAAACAAATGGAAAATCGCTAATGAATATGCTCAACATTTTATCTCGAATGATTTCAAAAGTAGGTTTTTTTTTTGTTTTTTACAGCGGTTAACTTTGAACTTTAGCAACGACAATTAAGTTTTAATGATCTTGATCACTATCCGATATCTTTTAGCTATTCTCTTGATCAGTTACTTTCACTTTGATCAGGTATTTTAGGTTTGCTTTGCTACTTAGTAAGTAGAGAGTGAAGAGAAAAAAGAGAAAGTTAAACTCATCTCTCTCTCTGCCTTTCTAAGAAACATTCAACAATTTTTTGCAAGAGCCCTACGATTTAACAACATAATATACGTCGGCTGACTAACGACTGACTTCATACAAAGAGGCTTACAATTTGTCTACGAAACTATTTGCTCTTCCTTGAGCGACCTAATCTAATATAAATTGTCAAGAACAAAGTGCAACAAGAACTCCTCGATGCATCGCAAAGTTATACTAAAGTTTTCCTGTTTGTAGTCTGTGTGGGGTTTTTTGATTGAATTTCGTTATGTGTGTATGATGAAATACTCAAGAAATACTAAGGTTGTTGGATGGATTAACAAATGCTCAAAAGTTTTAATGAATATCGACTGCATACGTTTCGGGCATAGCATGTGCCTTTCGGGCTATGATCGTGTGCTGATTGTGTGTTCAAAGTTACAGCTTTTTTTGCAATCATTGATTATGAGAGCTTCGATAAGAAAGGAAGATCGCAAAGTTATCCGGGAAGTATTGCTTTAAAATGTCTAAAGCGGAAATTTTTAGTATTAGAAAGCGATAGACAGATTTAATGGGGCCTCACTCCTTTTAAGTACGTAAAAAGGAAGCTTTAATAATTTAATTTTTTTTCAATCAGTTAGCAAAGCAAATAAAATTATTTTTAAATAGTTGGGGAAAAAACAATTCTCAATCAAATTTCCTTAAGGATCATGATTTTTGCAACGCGGAAAAAAATCAATAAGTGATAAAGGAAAAAAAAATCCGCGAATGTCTAAACAAATTTTTAAAGTTTTTTATTTTACTTTCGATAAATTGTAAACATTTTTAATTTAACTTGAATTTGTACAAAAAAAGGGCATTTAAAACTTGTACATATCCTTTTTTATTTCTCTTTCATTGGCTGTAAGTTTGATTATAAGCTTTTGTGTTGTTTGTATTGAGAAAAAAAAAAAAAAGAAAATATTTTATAATTCATCTCCGTAAGTTAAAAACATTCACAAGGATACGTTAAACATCTCGTTGTACATGTGTGTGTGCTTTATGAATATAATAAATATTACAAAATTAAACCACCCTTCTATATACATATAAACATATGCATATATTATTATATTACGAAAACAAATAAACATAAAAATACTTTGAAAATATGAAATATGTTTTATTCACTTTTAACTATTACATACAAAAATAAAACATATCGCGTTTAGAAAGTAATTTTAAATCACTCCCTAGATTAGTTTCGTCCAAAATGTCCTGACGATGTGATTATGACAATGTTTGAGAAATGCTACTTATTTAACGGCATCTTGTATATGCTGTTCCTTATGAGTACCATCACAGAAGGGTCTATGTTTAGTGTGTTTGCAATTACAAAGCCAGTAATCACCGGTTTTTTCGACTTTGAAGCGTATTGGCCTACAAAAAAAGATAATTTGCTTATTTGATTGCACCTATAGCCTACGAAATCTATAAAATCCGGCTATATAAGCTATATTTGCTTGTAATATTTACCGTAATTTAATTTTCAAAAATTCATTTTTGTGAGTACCATCACAAATTGGTTGTGATTTCGATTTGCCGCACAAACACCAACTGTAGAGTTTATCTGCAAAAAGAGGTTATATAAAGCATTGCTTTACTAACTGCTACATTTGCTCACTTTGATCTAAATGTATCTTAAAGGGTTTTTTATCGTAAATGGCACCGTTCTCAGGTTGTAATTGAGCTGTTTGATAAGTCTCCAGAACATTTTTTGGTATGGTTTTCTGTGTATCCTTTTTGGAGGTTGATGAGCAATAAACACGCTGCTGTAAAATATTTGCTTTTTTTACAAATTGAATTTTTACGAATTGAATGAATTAAATCATTAAGCAAGAATTACCACTGGCTGATATGGATTACGAGTATTTTTCAATAATTTCAGCATTATAAGTAAAGAAAATTGAAAAAATTGACTTTCTGCTTCTAAAAAAAATTTGTGAAACTAAGCGAATAAGTTAAAATCAGATGTTATCTACTTTCTCGTGTTTTTTAGTATGGCAATGCTTTCTATTTTATTGATCATATTGTAGTAATTCTGACGTTTGTTGACTTTTAAGGAATCTATTAAAATGTATTTACAAAGCAAAGAAATTACTTGAGGGGTACAATTCTAAAGACTGCGAACGTTTTTTGCATCTAAACTTCTTTGCAGAAAGAAAGTTTCTTAAGGAATTTGTAATAATTTAAAAAAAATGTAATAATTTATTCAAGGTTGGCAGTATCAATGCTTTTTATCGTTATAAAGTTACTGTTCAGCTAATTTTTACCTAAAGTATTAATAAATGAATAGTCTTTAGGTATACGATTACAACGTTTTTAGGTCAGATAGCGTATATTTTTTGAGTTGAAACTAAAATAATAAATATACTATTATGATCACTTGAGCGCTTTACTAGATTCGCTTAATATTGAAATTAACTAGAGAATAGCATAGAGGAAAAATATAATTTTGAGGTTGAAACAAATTGCACGACTTTTGAATATAACGACACCGACAATTGAGTCAAGTAGGTTGTTTGGTCATAGCTTTCAAGAGACACTCTGGCACTTAGACATATCGAAAGAGTGGCGTAATTAACTTCCTGCAATATCTATAATACCACACAAATTATTCACTTATTTTTTAGTATGATTTCTACGGAAATGATCTACATATGCAGACCGGTTTTATCAATGCGAAAACAAATGAAGAATTAACGATCAAAACAAATGTCGCATAAGAAATGGGAGCGTAAAGTTTTTTTTTACCGGCTATATAAAAAGACAAAAAAGGCATAGAAATGAGAAAAGAGTAATAAGGAAACCATCTAGAGAATAGTAAAACCTAAACATAAGTTTACATAAGTAATGACCAGCAAAAGCGTGTACAATAAGTACGAAATCATGTTAAAAAATGAGAGAATCTACAAACGCTGCAATGAGCAAGAGAGTATAAATCTGAGATCTGTGTGTGTTCATGTGGAAAGAAAGAATTTATTTTTAAGTTTTTCATTATAAAATAACATTTTTTCCGATAAATTGCCTGTTAATCTGGCAATCGTCAGACGTCAAACGACTACGAACGCGAGTAGAGCAAGATTTGTAAATAAATTGCAAACATCCAAAATCGGCACAGCGCACGGAAAGTGTACACACTTAGAGATTATTACATCTGCCTATATCTATATATACATATATATATATATATATATAGACACACACAAAACACACATATATATATATATAAAAAAAAATATATATATATATATACAGATGTATATATAATTCTAAGTGTGATTTTGTGTACTTTTAACAAAAAAGAAACGTTTTTCTGAAACAAACACATTTAATTAAATGTACGTGTGCCCATCTATGAACGTATAATTTAAAATAAAGTAAAATTTGTGTTGAAAAATTTTTTTCAATAGAAAATTTTGTTCCTAAAAATAATACGAAAATTAATGTTAACATATGAATATTTGTAATTAAATTTTTAAAAAATTATAGTGGTGACAAAGAAACCGTTAAGTTATTATAAATAGCCTCAGAAATAGGTCATTAATAACGTGATCATAATCAGCAATAACACCGTAATTATCATCGTGTTGTGAGAGCGCAAACAACAAAAAAAAAACATAAAAAGGGCTTAAGAAATGTCCGGTGATGTGCAACCACGCAAGCGTAAGGATAAGAAAAAGAAACGTGGTAGGTAATTATATTTTTGCATACTTTTTTATACGAACCGAACAAAACAACCCTTAGTTTTATCAATCATGTACATTTGTATGGTTTCAATATATATATATATATATATAAATGGTTTTTAAGCGGTCCTATTATATAAAGCAAAAATATTTTTCGGGGGTACTTTGTTGCTAATTTTTTTTTTTTTAGCATTCTATATGAAAATCATATGTATTTTTATAATCCTAATATATTTCGTAGCAAGGTATTTGTTTTTTTTTTCCTCTCATGCATAATATTCTTTACGCTCACAGCGATCAAGAGAAAAAGAGAAAGAACATACGACATAGGGCTGCCAAAATACATTAATGTTTAAAGAATTTTATAAAATGCAATGTCAAGGAGATTAATGTTATTTTACATCATAGAGAGTGTTTTAGTTTCAAACAAAGTTTACAATTATTTGTTTTATGTATGCATTGAAGTTACTTTGGCTAAATGTAATAATAATTGAATAAGGGCAAAACAATTTCTTCTTTTCATTATTAAGGCAATGTTTTCATGTGTCTTAAGGTTTTTATTTTCGCGACTACGGAATGCAAAAATTTTCTTTATATTAATATATGACTACTTAAGGAAACGTATTATTTAGGGGCATTTTGACAATAAAAATACGAATTATAAGTGATTTACAATCTGACAAGCTAAATAGTTCTCTAGAAAGTGCTTGCGAAGAAAAAGAACTTTAGCCAGTACATTTGAAAACGGAAAATTTTAATCGACGGATTGCGGAAATAAAAATAAGTTCTTATATCAAATTTTCATTTGTTATTCTTTGCTGAAGTCCACTTGATTTGCACAATGTTAGTAGCGACAGTCAAGATGATCCTGGAAGTCAAAATTTATAAACTGGTAAAACTTCCTGCTTCCCTGGACAATTTTTGCGATCAAACTAAAAAACTTTACTTGACATATGAGGAACTACAGTGAGTCCATTTGAAAATTGAAAAATAAATTTTTCTATCAAACTTTCATTTGTTGTCCCTTGCTATTGTGTACTTGGTTTGTGTAATGTTATAGTAACAGATCTACAAGTGTTAAGTTGGCAACGGAAATGAAAATTTTTACAACGAAATTATGCAAAAATTTTTTCGCGCTTTTTTTTTTTTTTTTGCTCTGTATGTTAGAAGCAGAAAGACGGAGTTAGTAAGTTTGTACCTCGTGACAAGGCTTAAAGGGCGTGTCAATGAGCAACCCTTTTAATGCTTTTTTAAATGTAAAATTTGCTTTTTATGAAACAAATTATGGGGGTTTTTTCTATAATTGTTTTCTATCTTTCCATGCAGCTAAAATCTAATGGAATCTTTTATTATTTTGTTTGTTAGCATAACTGAAGATAACGAAGGCAAATAAATTCTCTTTGAGTTTATTTGTGTACATTATTGCTTAGTCATTTGTTTACATATTGTTGGATGCATTCATACCGAAGAAAAATTGAAAGTGAAAGAATTTGGTGAGAACTCTCGCTCGTAATAAGAGTTATCTACTGTTTTTGTTTTTATTCTCATCTTCGATCGAAAGCGTTTATGTTTGTGTGGAAGAAAAGTCAATGCAGTTAAATATGTAAAGATGTACTTACATACACAAATACATAAAAACAATTTTCCTCTGATTGTTTTTTATACAAGTAATTAATTAATAACTTTAATTATTGCAAATATAACCTATATAGATGGTCTCGATCGTAAATCGGATGGCGAGATAACGTTTTCACGTAAAAGTAGTTTACAAGGTAGACCAGTTAATGTGTGATCCCCAATTTAAAATATATTATCCTAAAGTCCTCAAATGCTTTTCGCTTAACATTTTCAAAATATTTATTAGAAAATGTATCTTGCGCTGCTAATATATATTGTCTTCTATTAAAATCAAAATTATACCGAATTTTTATTTTGATTAATTAATTTTTTTTATTTATAGAATATATTTTTATGTTAGTCTGTAGTTGTTTGTTTCGTTAATTTATTGTATGTTCTTTTTTCCTCTTAAGATGATGAAGCATCTCACGGTGTCCATATTACCAAAATGGGTACCGATGACGTCCTTCTACATGTGCAGCATGATCATGGTACTGGCGGTCATTGGTGTGCCAAGATAATATTCTTTTCATTGATGGCCGTACTTTTGGGTTTAGTGGCTTTAATCATAATGGAAAATCGTGATTCGACTGACAGTAAGTGTGTTCTTTAAATTAATTAAAAATAAATTTTTATATCATAACCGTTTGTTTTTTAACAACGAACGAAGTGGATACGCCTTTGTCCGAGTCACGCTTTTCTAATTATTTTGATGGTTGGGTAGAGGAACATCGACAAGAACATGACGATCATGACGATCATGCTGCTGCTTCTGATGAAACTCATGATGATGACGAACATGATGAGGAGCATGATGACGAACATGACGATGAACCTTACGAAGAAGTTGCAGATGTTTCTGAAGGTGAAGAAGAGGTGCAAGATGCGACTGAAGAGCAAACTGGTGAAGATGATGCTGACGAAGAAGAGGAAGATGAACAGGAAGAAGAAGAAATTCCCATAAACGATAACGACGAGGATGATGAGAATATTACCGAAGAAAAGAATGCTGCCCGACAATCCCAAAACGATGAAGATGAGGACGACGATGAAGACGATGAGAACGTCGATGAAAATATTACAGCGGAAACTTCTAATATAGCATCAAATGGCAATAACAATGATAACGATAGTGCTGACAACCAGGAAGACGAAGAAGATGATGAGGTTTGGTTTTTCCATAATGGTTTTTCCTTTTTTTTTGCTTTAATTTTCTTTTTTTTTAGGATTTTGACGACGGCGCTTATGAATCCTTAGAAAATCTAGTTGATAATGACGCTGGGGAGTTTGAACTGTTGCAAGAAAAAGCACGGCAGCAAGCAGCAGCAGCAGCCAAACATAACCCACCATCTGTTGAAGTTAATGAAAATACAGAAAACGCTGACAGTATGGATGATGAGATATCTAATCAAGTACCACCGTCATGGGCTTACTCACGTAAGTAAAATTTTATAAGAAAAATAAAGAACGAAAAGAAGTAAGCGAACTATATTCGGCCGCAACCGAGATTTTTATACCCATCACCGCTTATTACTGATCAATAATATGTAGACTTTGTGTGGCGTCCGAAACTTCTTTCTGGGTGTTGCAAAGATTTTGATAAAATAATTAAATTTTAATAATGGGCGTGACCGATTTTCTCCATTTTTGTGCAGTTGTTTTAAAACCATTCATGGAATATAAATGCCGTTGTAGTTTGCAAAAAAACAAACAAGAAAACTTTTTTTTTTTAATTTGAGAAACAGAGGCGATCTCAGGTTATGTTGCACTGTGTTCGTGTCCTTTGTCATGCACTTTTTCGGGCTAAATTTGAAACCGATTGCTGTATTTTTGCGACGAGGAGAATGTTTATCATAGCCATTACACAGATAGACAGGTGGACGGACAGGGTTAAATCGGTTTAGAACTTGATGGTGATCAGGAATACATACACCTTACGGGGTCTCTGACTCTTTATTCTGGATGTTTGCAAACGTTATCACAAAATGAATGGTCCTCTCGTCCTTCCTTCGGCGATGGGTATAAAAAAGCTTACTTAGGTAAGAGAGAGAAACTTTTCATAAGAAATCTTTGTTTGTTTGTAAATAGCAATTTTGTAGAAGATTAAATTTTTATGAATTGATTAACGCAAGTTTTTTCCTTAAAAATATATTTGCGCCTCTCGGCTTGCTTCAGAAGTCAAACTGGAATTTTTTAATTATATTGTAATATAAGTGATAGGCCAGTGGGAAGTTTTGGATGGTATAGTCTTTGAAAACAACTTACCGACTTAGAAAGGCTAAAAAAGGAATGACATTAAGGTAGAGAGTTTTTCAGATTTTGTAGGTTCAACTTTGGGTTTTGAATGATTTAATGTCTTAAGGTAGTAAGTAATCTATTCAACTTGTATTTAGTATTAACTTTTGGGGAAAAAAGAAGAAAAGTATGTGAAAAAGTTAATAGTTCCGTCAAGTGTCCAGTGAACAAGTTGTAGTAGCGTTCTAGTATAAAATACGTAGTCGCACTAATCGATATTACTTATGATAAATTTTATGTTTGAAGGGACATTATGTATTTGGTCTCCAAAAGCAGGCAACAACATTATTTTTTTCTTAGCTTTAAGCAAAACTGAAATTTAAAAACAAGTAAAAACACTATAGTGGGGCACGCCCACCACTAAGTACCTTACACAACCGTACAATTATTAATATATCGACTCCGTAAATTGGCCATTGTATCAAATTTCATCAAAATACATCGAAAATGGTGGCCTACAAGCAAACAAGACGGACAGACGGACAGGCAAATGTGGGTGTGCAAGTGGTGTACGGTATAAAAAAGAAGTTAACAACAAAAAGTTCGAGTTATAAGGACCAAGGAAATTAAGAAACTTTCTGTATTTGAGTTTTATATTAAGTTTAAAGAAAAAAGAAGAAGAAGAAGAAGCGATTTATTTTGTACAATATGTAATAATACAAAAAAAAAGAATAAAAATTGTACAAGAAAGTGCAAAATCCGGAAAAAGTTCACTAATTACAAAACATATTTACAGTGGCTTTGAAAATTGGTATCGGTTTCGCTCTAGCCTCGGTAGCGCGTCTCGTATTGATTAGGAAAAATCCTATGGCAAGTGAGTCCTATCTTATAATAAGATCCATAGTCTTGCTCTGTTAATTTTGTATATAAGTCTCGAAAAGGCTTAAGCTTTTGTAGAGACTATGTTAACCCTTTAAAGCCAATTACGCCATTTAACCTGCTCTTCTGTATAACCAAAATTTTAGTAATTTCGTACGCATGTTGATGTTGTGCATTGTGGAGCGTAATATTTTACGTTATTTCGTAACACAATTAAAAATTTTCCTTATGTTACGTTTTAACAAAATGTTTCTCTAAAAATGTTCTTCATTCTCTTTTTTTCTAATCTTTGCACTTTCTTTTCTCGCAATTGTGAACATATTTTTTTTTTTTTACATTTTGTCATTAACTGTGTTTATACATTAAAAAAAAAAAAAGTTGATTTTATATTATTTGTAAAAAGCTACTTTAGGTGAAGACATGGCGGAAACATTAATGAAACGTCGCCTTACCATAGCAACTGATGAAGAGCCTATACCGGAGAGTGGAGGGGAGGCAATCGATGAATCTCTACTAGAAAACGGTTAAAAACGTTCCCGATTCAAAACAAGTCTATTATGCTGATAAGGCTTTAAATGCTCCATTTGTTTAATTTGATTATCGTATAAACGGCATAACGGACTTGTTTTCTTTTCTTTGAATCGATTGGAAAAGCTTTCAGAAAATTTTATTATTTGCACTTTTTTTTTTTATTAATAAATTAAAATTTAAAGATTATTCCGAGGAGGAATTTGAAATAGAAGAAGAAATCGAATATTTAGTGGATGAAGAGGAGCAGCCTGGTGAAGAAGGTGAAATAGATGCTGGAGATGCGTATGTTCCAGAAACATTTGAGCAATTGGAAGCCATGTATCGTTCAAAGGGTTATAAACCTGAATCTATAGTTGAATCAGATTTAGAAATAACATTAAAAGAAGACGAAGACCAAGGAGAAGAAGAAAATATATCCACAATAAACAATCAAACGGATGAATCTTTTTTGAAATTAGCCACAGTTGACCTACCACCCATAGTACCGTCAGCAATTATGTCAAACCAAACCGATACAAAATTTGTCGAGGCAAATGAAACCTCATCGTCAATGAAACAAGACTTGCAAATACCTGATGTTTTACCTAAGGATTCTCAGACGACGGATTATCAGCCAGATGATGAACTTATCGATTACGATGAAGATGATATCTATGACGATGAGGAAGAAGCGGAAGATAATAACTCTGAAGATGAGGTATTAAATGATAATGACGATGTTGACGAAGAGGACGATATATCCGAAGTGGACGATACAGAATTAATGAATCGCTTAGAAGCCAAATATGGCAAATTACCAGCCAAAGAATATGAAAGTGATGAAGATCCTGATGATCCATCATGGACACGTAATTACTAAACATAATTATGTTTCTTATTTTCTTTAGTTAAAATACAGATAAAAATAATGTTTTTAACTAAGGGCTCTGGCATTTAGTCTTTGCAACTTAGGGCAATAATATGCCAGTAGTTAGGAGCATAGATGTCTATCAGTTCCCGTTATCGCTATACACATTCTCACGATGTTGTCTTTGCTTCTTACACTTCTTGCCCTCATTGGAGAATACAAGAATACTGTTGAAGTGCATTTGTCTTCTTTAATGACGTTCAGTTGCTATTTAATTTAAAAAAAAAAAAGTTGTAAACTAAAATGAGATGCGCCCAGGAAGAGATCTTTTATATATAGAAGATTTATTTTCCGGTTTTTTTTTTTTTTCTTAATGAGGGTTGATTATCAATTTTTTAAAATATAATTTTAAGAAATGTTTTTAAGTATTCAACGTTTTCAGTTTTTGTTTACAATATTTTGTTATTCTTTTTTCGTTTGTTTTAAGATAATGTATTTTACTTTTTTTTTAAGATAATTTAGTTTTTCGAAAATGCAAAACTACTACTACTAATTGCTAATGATCGTAATTTCTTATAATTTCTTCTTCTTCTTTTCGTCGCTTGAAAATGGTTAAGATTCTTAAAGACAATCGTAAGAATTAACGACAGTAAAAAAGAAAAAATACTGAACAACTTTTGAACACAATGTGTATTTGTGTGCTAAGATTGAATTAATTGAATAAGGAAATGGTCATGAAATGTTCATCATTCAGCAACTAAGGAAATTGAATTTTTGGAATAATTCCAAATTTGAATTAATGTTAATAATTTCATATTTATTTTATTTTATTATATTTATTCATTTCAATGACATTAAAATGTATTTTATTATTTTTGTTCGTTAGAATATTCTGTACATAAAACAACTGAGCACAATCTAATGGAGCGCGGCCCATCGTCAAATACCCTACACTACTTCGCTTAATACAGTTGTCCATATAACGACTTTTCAAATTAAGGTCTTGTGAAAAGAGGGGTCGATCCCAACCATTACTGATAGCTTTCGTCCTTGGGCTAAACGTGCGGGTGTACCAAAGTTCATCAACACATCTCAAAAATTGCAACCTATAGGTTGATAGACACAAGAAAACAAAATGAACAGACGAACGGACAAACTTGCAGAGATGCGGAGGAAGATAGATATATCTCAGTTCCTCCTACAAGTTGCAACATCCACACAATAAGTGGTATACGGTATAATGAGCGCTTAACAAAAATTTCAAATTTTTCAAAAAAATGAAATGCATATACAAAGTTCAGAGACCGTCTTATATTTCTCGATACCGAGTCAACTCGATCGCAATTTGAATATGTTCCTCGATAGCAATTTTTCATTCGAGAAATCTTTCATTCGACACTTGAAAACTCACGACTCATTACGCGACCCACAAATTGGCCATAAATTTTATATAGATTTTGAAAGCAATTTTTAAGATTTTGAAAGTCAATGCCAAAGACAAACGAATTCACACATTGTGGTGGCTAAGAGGAATGAAAATTTCGTTTAGATTAATACTTTGAAGCACAAAATATCAAAAAATAAAAAGATTATGGTAGATGTTTAATCTATTTTATTATTACACCCACCACTAAAGGAGCGGGTAACCTTTGTTTGTTTTTTTTTTCATAATGTATATAACACCCAAAAGGAAGCTTCAGGGACCCTATAAAATATGTATATCCTTGATCAGCGTGTAATTCTGAATTGATTAAGCCATGTCTGTCTGTCTGTGTGTCTGTGTGCTGTGTGTTGTTGGCACTCTTTTGGTCGCAAAAATGAAGATATCGATTTCAAGTTTATTAGAAACATTGGATGTTTTTGCACAGAGGTTGGTATTGAAAATGGGCCAAATCGGTCAGAGCAGAAGACCGCAGTGGAGCGTAAACTAAACGTAACTCAAAAGAAAAAAACTACAGCATCAGCAAGCGAACCCGCGGCCTTTGAAAGTTCTTTTATTTCTAACAATATTCACATTAAAAGTAATAACGGACCGTGACGTTTTTTTACTGAAGTTTTCCATGGCCATTTGGTATAAATGTGGCTCAATGAATATCTTTGATGCGTTGGTGAATCTCTTCCGTCAATGCACGTGTGGTTGTGGGCTCGTTCGCATAGAGTTTTGACTGCAAATGAATCTAATCACGTGATCGAAGAAGGGAGAATGCAGGGTATGTCTATGCAGTAAATGAAATGTTTCACGGATTATATGCCATGTGACTTATTGTTCAGCAATGAAAACGCGTTGCTCTCTCCTATAGTGTTCCGTTTTTACTACTAACCTTTCACTGTTAGTTGTTTTTTTTGTTTGGTTTGCGAAGACTTTACCGCAAAAGTGGCGGAAAATTCAACAATCTTTCTTATTGACACAAATATTGATCGTTTATCTAGTATAGGGATTGCCCAGACGTTGATAAGAAACTTTTCAAATAATAAATTGAATAAAATCCATTTTCTATTTAGCTTTTAATTAATTTAATTAACTAGATTAAAATATTTTTTCTATAGAAATAAAACCAAAAAGCGGTCCAAGAGCTTCCGATGACGATTTCGATGTCTTCGAGCAAGAATTAAGGAGAGCCAATGAGGAAATGCTGAGAGAGGTAAACATAATGTCTTTAGTTAATATAAATAAAAAAGAAATTTAAATAAAATCTTTTAATTTTTTAATATATATTTACTACAGTATAATTATCATTAAAACTTTAAGCAAAAAAAAAAAAAAAATACAAAAACAAAAAGTACTCTCCAAAAACACCACGACAATCTTTTTCTAAGTCCTAAATGTGCATAGCTTTAAATTTTCGTGTTTCTTTACTTTATTCTTTTAAGGCGTTTTTTTCCTTTTTCAAATAATATTTTAATATTTGTTTTTTATTTAAAAAAGCATGAATTTTAAAATTTTAACTAAAAACCTGTCCTTAGTATATTAAAATTGTTAAAAAAAAAAATGTTGCATTTCGTTTTTGTTTTATTGAAAAAAAAAAATTTAAATTAACTCAATGTTAACTAGAGTTATTCTATAAAAACACCCACTTTACAAAAATTAGAATAACTCTCGCTTGTGACATTAATATTGATTTAATTTTAATTTTTTATTTTTTTTTTTTGCTTTTGCTAACTTAACGTTTTAACATGCTGTTTGTTTGTTTATGTGTTTATGCTTGGCATAATTAGCTTTATCCCCAAGCTTTACAAACCTATGAAATGCTCATCAAAACTTACCCACAACGAATCCAATTGCAATTGGCTAAGGCTCGAGCCTTAGATGCATACGCCGAACAACAGAAAAGCAATCAATTGTTAAGAGCAGCCATAGATGTTTATAAGTATTATCTGCAGATCGATAAAAAGATTGCCAATGTAAAGGAGTATAAAGTGGCAGCTAAAAGGTGCTTGGAACGAATGAAATTTTTGGGTAAATGAATTTATCTGAATTTGCAAATAAATTGAAAATAAATTTTTAAAATTATTTTTCTTTTCCAGGACAACATCAGGATGCTTTGCCTTTACATCAAGAACTTATTAAGCGTTTCCCTCAAGATTTAGAGTTACGTCAACAGCTGGCAGTTACTTATCTCTTAATAAATCGGTAAACAAATGTTTATGAATTCTTAGCTGAAGTAAGAGTACACCAGTGTAGTTTTTCAGAGGCTAAAAAAGTTTTGGAACAATTACTTCAAAAATGGCCAGACGATGGCTTTGCTTTGGTTCATTACGGTTTTGTATTGAAACAATATTATTTGAAATACGAAAAGGCAGTCGATTACTTACGACGTGGCATTGCCAGCAAAGCGGAGGGCACTCAAGATGGACGCTTTTATTTCCAATTAGGCGATGCTTTACAACGTTTGGGTCACGAAGAAGAGGCTTTTAAAATTTATAAGCAAGGTGCCGATTTAAAATTATTTCCCAGCATTTATCAGCGTTCTCTGTACAACGAACCCGGGCTTAAAGCTCAACCATTTTGGTCAAAAAATGAAACCGGATATCAGGCTTTCTTTTATAAGTTGGAACAGAATTGGTTGGCTATTAAAGCAGAGGGTTTGAACATTCTAAGTAAAGAAGGATATTTCATAGATGAATCAGAAAATCTCAAAGATCAAGGTGATTGGAAACAGTTTGAATTGTATGCGCGCGGTCAACAAATATATCGTAACTGCTTGAAGGCCCCCATTACCTGCAGTTTAATTGAAGAATTTCCTGTTGCGCGTCAGTGTCGCAGAGGTCAAGTGAAATTCAGTATTATGCACGAAGGTACGCATGTATGGCCTCATTGCGGGCCTACTAATTGTCGGCTGAGAGCTCACTTAGGTTTGGTAGTTCCCGAAGGAACACGTTTACGGGTAGCTGAAGAAGAAAGGTAAACACGTTTTTGTTTCAAGAAAACATTGAAAGGAATTTCATGTATTCAATGTTAATTTTAGCACTTGGCACGAGGGAAAATTTCTAATATTCGATGATAGTTTTGAACATGAGGTCTGGCATAATGGAACCGGTATACGATTGGTGTTGATAGTCGATGTTTGGCATCCCGATCTAACGTTACAAAAACGTCGCTCACTAACTGCTATTTAGTTACGAGCGTATTTATTCATCATTTTCCACCTTAACAAATTCAAACAGCAGCTTTATTATTATTATTATTATTATTATTATTACTATTACTTTTGTATTTAATTTTATAGCATATATAATAGCGTATCTCAAAAAGATTTCAAATACAGATTGCTCTTGTACTGTACGTGTGTTAGTAAATTAATTAAATAAAATCTGCTTTCAGTTGTCCTTTAAATTATAATAATAAATAAATCGCGAAAGACAATTATTTATAAAAAAAAAAAATTTTAAATGAAAAGCTTTAAATTTATTTCCCAAAGTTTGATAAAAAGAATTAAATTTATGTAAGTAATTCTGTTTTCTATCGATAGTATAATGATAATGATAGATATGACAATGAAATTCTTTGCTACAGTACGTCTAAGTAAAGAAATTGGAGATTGTTTAGAAAATTCTAAAACTAAAAAAAAAAAATAAAGAAAAATGAAAAAAGTATAATAGAAATGAAAAAAATAAAAAAGTAAATACAAAAAGAAAATGAAATAAAAATGAAACCACAACAAAGAATATTCAGTAAAAAAAAAAAATAAAAATGTAAGTAAAAAAATAAATATAAAATAAAAATCAAATAAAAACATAATAAAAAAAAAAAACTAAACACCAAAAATAAAAAAGTAAAAAAAAAAAATTGAGATGAGAAAAATAGACATAAAACGAAAATAAAAACATAACAAAAAAAAAAAACTAAAAATAAGAAAAAACTCAAGTTTGAAGGAAGTTTAACGTAAATAAAAATTAATTGTTGACCGTAATATTCATTAAATATTAAAAGAAGGCAATTTGCAGTTTTTGTTTCCTTTTGTTAAGTTAGAAGGACTACTGCGCCAAAATGAAATAGCATTAACGTTGGCAAGCCGACAATTCCAAATTCCGCGTTGAAGCTTGGAAATTTTATAATAAAATAATACAACCAGAGAAATAAAACCTCTTAATAATATAGATTTTTGATGCAGCATTCTAAAGAACTGAATCGAACTCAAACGTTTCACACTAACGGAATCGGACGCAAACTTCTGAGATTTTAACAAAATCGAACGTAAATTTATCGAAATTTTTATTCGAAGCGTTGCAATTTATTGAAAGCAACTTTGTTCTCTCTCTATTATCAACACATGGTTTTTTTTCTCATAAACAACGTAAAGGAGAAAATCCAGCTAATGGTTTTATGCAGAAACTAAACCATTTTACAAGTTGGACAAGGAATTTAGAGTAAATCATGAATAAAGTGAAAAATTGCGAATTAATTCGAAAAATTTCTTTAAAAAAAAAAACCGAAAAAAGGGAAGAATTTATAAAAAAAAAAAAAAAATAGTATTGTGGTGAAACATTTACATAAAGTGTTCTTATAAAAATATCTTAGATAAAAATTATAAAAGAAAAAAAATGTATTATATTAAAAATCATTTAAAGTTATTGTTAAAAATAATGAATAAGTGCCCAAGAGACGAGCGGGATAAAGGTTTCCGGAGAAATTGAAGGAATTACAAGTGAGTACGATCATATAAATTTTTTTTAAAAATATTTTTAAAAGGAGACCTGAGAATCATCTAGTTTTTCTCGTTGATCTCCTTGATGTCTTCTTTAGTTGCTAGCAAATTTCTTAAAAAAAGAAAGAAGAAAGATTGAATGGGATATTATTGTGACTCGATCCATTTAATTTTATCTGTCTTAAGTTCAATAACAATATTCGGAAACAACATTAAAAACTTGGCAAAATTGGTTATCCCGAAGCATTTATTTGTAAAGATATGAAAGATTCAAAGATACATTTAATTCAAACACTTTGCAAGTATTTTACCGACAAATGAAATATTTTGTTATATATATGTTTGTGTTTTTATTCGAACTACTTTTCTTTTTTAAATTAATATAATGAATGTATGCAGGAAAGATGAATGAATGCATTAATGAATGAATTAATGAATGAATTCGCGAATAAATAATTGAATGAACGAATCAGTCAGGGAAAGAATAATGAATGAAAGATTGACTATAGATTGAAAAAAATGAATAAATGAATGTGTGTTAAAAAACTAGTGAGTGAATGATTGAATGCGTGTTTGTTAAAATTACCAAAGGCGAACTTCACAGATAAGCGTAGACGAAAAATGATGAAAGATGTCTCAATTGACAACAGACTACTTCAAGTAAATGTTTGAGAAATTTCTCTAAGTAAATTTGCTAAAAGTAAATGAAACTCCCAGTTTCCATTTCTAACTTCTGCACAAACATTGTGCATCTATATAATGTATATCATCTATTGTGCATATGCATTATTCATATTGGAGGCAGTACAACAACAAGCACGTTTGCCGACATATTAATTTATATTCGCCATTCTTCTTTTTTCTCTTTGATCATACATACATATATATATATATCTATAGGCATGTATGGATATATATTATAAAAAATAACGGCATTACCAGATTATTTGTTGAAAAATCGAATTGATATTCGGGGTTCTTCTTTTTTCTCTTTGA
>KK502703.1:304676-315001 GCA_000688735.1 Glossina austeni
GAAGTGCTAGAATAAGGTATAGATTAAGTAGCATAAGAACGCTTTGATAGATTAAGAGTAGGCTATGATAGACTAAGAGTAAGCTAAGGTAAACTAAGAGGAAGCTAGGTTAAGAGTCAGCTAGAGAGTAAATAGCGATAAACAAAGGGAAATTAGATTAGTAAGTTCCGCTTAAGTTAGTGGAGTTTAGGCTGTAGAAGTGGGGAGTCGGTTACGAGCATCGAGAGCGACGAGACGTTTCGCTAGGTTTCAGGGTAGAAACGGATTGTTATTATTTTTGGAACTAAAGTGAAATATTAGAGAATATTATACCGAAAAAAACATATAAAATTTCCTTGTGATCGATAAACTGGATCCCTGAGCTTACCCCAGCACCAGGTACGGGAAATTTATGCCCTCGCAATACGTACATATATATATATATATATATATATATATATATATATATATATATACATGTTATTTCATGTTTTAATATTAGCCATTATATAATTAAAAAAAAAAAGAAAAAAATTTAATTATTAAGCGTAGGAAAAATTGTCTTTAGTTTGATAAATAGAATAAAACTTGTATCCGTAGCCTCCTGACAAAACAAAAATCTTTTTATTTTTAATGTTAAAGACCTGATTTCAAGGAAACAAATACATATGTCTTTTTATGATAACATCCTGAGTGCCATCAGCGTAAGATTTTTCGATAATTTCGATTTCATTTTCGGTTTGTGGCATACTGTTATTTGCTCGACTAGTTAAAGTTAATATAAAGACTGAGAATATGGCGCATTTACATCATATGAACCGTTCAGGTCGCAAATCGATTAAATCCATCTTTTGAAAATTCTTAAAATATGGAATTGATTTCAGAGGCCAGGCAGGCACAATTTGATTGCGACAATAGAAATATTTCAACAAAGCAGACTGGCTGGGAGGAAAAGCGATCTTCTTAGGATGATTAACAGCTTAATGGCATTAATATAAGGAAATCTGTAGCAATTAGATCAGAAAGTTGGAAAAATGTAGATCAGCCCGTATTATCCTCGAAAGATAGAACTGTGACAAGGGTGAAAAAAAGAGACATGATGGGAAACATCTTGACAACAAATCGAAATGACGAATCCACATATATAGCTGATGAAGAAGACATCGTTTATATTGCTGATAAAATAATCACAAATAGACTTCTTCTCAAAGTATTCAATCGGTGGGGACTCATGCGTTTGTTTTATTTAATTTTTTTTTATTAGTATTTTAAGAAACCTGTAGTTACACGTTGGCTTTAAAGGGAACCTTTAGAGCTTGATTATAGCTCTAAAGGATTTTTTTTTTAAAGCAGAAATGTTTTGTTTAGTTCATCGTGTGTTAAGTGAACATTAAAAAAAAATAAAAAAAAAAAAAAAAATTAAATAAAGTAAATACTTTATTGGATATCGAATCCTAATTATAAGCATAAGAAATTCTAAAAATGAAATACCATTTAGTTTACTTAATTTAGTACATAATTATAATTGTAACCATGTAAAAATGTAAGAAAATGTAAAAAAATGTAAAATAAATTAAAATTTAATAAAAAAACAGTTAAATCTCTTTCATTTATATTATGTGGTTTTTTTATTTGTAATAAAATTTTACATTCAGTTAATAATTGATTTATAGTGTATTCCATTTATTTTCACGTTCGTCTCTTATTATTTGTTCGTTAAAATATATATTTTATTATATTTTATTATATTTATTGTATTTTATTACTATTATAATTTTATTCTATATTTTTTCACAAATATTTCATAATTACAGTTTACGTGGCATATAAACCGGAAAAAGTTGTTAGTAGGATTTAAAAAAAATATTGACCGGTTTGGGAGAAGCAGTGGTAATGAACAGTATCAGGAGATAGCTGACGAACTGGCGAAGGAAATAAAAGAGTTAGTAACGGTTAAGACAGTTTCGTGTACGTTGGCAAAGATTCGGTGTAAATTGAGGGTATTAGACCGTAAACAGAGCACCTTTCCCAAATCAATGTGGGGCGTATCTGTGATACGCAAAAAAAATGGGATTGATGGGAGTGGTGCAGACTACGTCGGATCAACTGATATCAGACGTGGCAATACAAACAATGACTAACGATGATAGCGACTGCGACACCGAGGGAAAATTTTTAGGATTTAACAAAACGGACGTAATAAATAAAAATCTATTATCAGGTATAGATGAACCGTTAGGAGCACCAAATAGAAGAATAGTAGACGATACGATAGAGGGAGAAGTAGAATTGATCGACAGGACTAACGGGACTGAGACGTCATCTAGTGTACAATTAGAAAGCCCCTTTAACGTAGCATCTAATGTAACATAATATAATTATAATATTATGGACCATTGACATCGGCGCCGCCTCAAGCCGGAATTGGAAGCTGTGAAGAAAGAATTTGGCGAATATTGAAAGCAAGGTGAGTTTGTGTTTATCTATACCTATTATTATTTATAATTTATTTAGTTCTTTTTATTTTATTTTAGATTAAAAAACAAGCATACACATCCACGCATCTCATCAGCAGAATACGATACTTCTATAAGCCAACGGTAATTTTGTGGTCATCTCTATATATGTAAAATTCAGGAATCACAATATTTTTCTTTTGCATACATCAACACACCGGCCCACAGCAGCGTTCTCAATTTATTTAGATTAGAATTAATTATGTATTTATGTATGTATATTATGTATAAGCGGGGCTTATATTTATTTATTATTGTTGTTATTGTAAATATTATTATAGTTAAAAGTTAATTTAAACAATGGTGTAGGCAAACAGGGGAGCCAGCCATTTAAAACAATTGGCATCGGGGCTATCACGGTACCGCAAGGGTGGGGTGGAAAACCGTGAAAAGAATTTTATGATGTATGGAACTAACTAAGGTGATTGACTTAAACTTACATATTATAAATTTAAACAATTCTTCCTCTACTAGTTCTTGTGTCCACATTATGAATTACTATTATTCGAGGCGAAAAAACTTTTATGCTCTTCCAATTGCTTCAACATCTTACTGTAAACACTATGACGTTTTGGTAAGTAATTGCAGGGATGAGAGCATCTAATTAGATGAACATTGTCTTCTATATACATTTATATTTTTTTGTTTGCTTACATAGATTTGGGAGGTTTCAACTTGGTATCTAAGTTGCTGACACCATGGAACTTCCATCGATACACCATTTGCTGAAATAATTTCCGGTCTCAACCTGATCAAGCCTATATTAGCTTTACACCAATTAGGCTAATTAAGATATACTTGCTTTATATAATGATATGAGTCAATCGCAAGATGGTTCCTTAAAACTGTTACCTAAATGTTTATTTAAAATGTTGCAGTTGATTAAAGAGAAATATTTTATAAAGTCTGTGAGGCAGATACAAAATTTTAAGCAAGCCGACTACCTAACTAATGTGTTTAATTTGAAAGATTGTTGAGCTTAATGTGCTTACCTCTCGTAGATCCTCCACAAATTGTTTCTAAACTTTATGTTTAAAGTTGCTAAGCATGGCTTCGTAAATAAAATCGAATAGATTTTTATTAAAGAGTTTGGATAATTGAAAATACATACAACCTTCAACTTTCAATTTCATATATTAGTGGCCCTGACTAAGCCCTTAATTTACATGCAAAAAAACTATAAAAAGTGATCACAATGAAAAAAGGAAATCTTAATATGCGGACAGCAGTTGGTATAAGGAATACGATGTCGACACATAATTAACATAGCTTCCTATATTAATAAATGGGTATCTTAACCTGTAAAAGATATATAAATTCATTAAGAGTTTATTGCTTTTATTAATCTTCCCTCCTATCAAAAAATACAAGCAGGTCCTCTAATTAATCTGTTTCGATCGACCAGCGAATAAGATTTTTTTCATATTTATACACTTCGAAAACTACGCCAGCTCTTAAGATATTCTTTAAGACGATAATAGTCATGTTTCCAAACCAAAAGTTTTATAATGCAAACGTAATGAAATTTTCAAATTTAATTATTCAAATTTATTTATTTATTATTATTTATTTATTATTTATTTATATACAATATTGTTGTTTATTTATTTAATTATTAAGATTTTCGAATTTAGTTAAGAAAATAACGAAGAAAGCTTAAATGAAATGATCGGACGCAAAGACTTCATTACTTCTTACATGTAATATCTTTAATACTTGGGTCACATATAATAAAATTTAAAAGAAATTTTTAATTATGTTTATACCCCACACCATTCGTAATGCAAGTTTGTGTGGATGTAGGCAACATCCAGAAGGCCTTGGACCGACGCACCTTTCAATATACCGATCAATTCAGAAGAACGTCGTTGTCTGTCCATCTGTCCACCTTGTTTTCTTATGTTCAATTTTGGTACACTGATGAGCTTTAGCCCAACGATGAACACTATTGAAAAGAGTTGGGATCAAATCAGTTTTTCGACCAGTTCCCATATAACCTTATGAATTTCTGTAGGGTATTCAATAGTGAAATGCGGCCCCTTACAGTGCTTCTGATTGTTTTATAAAGTATTATTAAGTCTCCTTAAACTCTTTGCTGATTATATTCGATTTTTAGATCATCCTTGAAATAACACACTTATACGGTTACGCTACATTTCTTCTGTTTTCTTTTTTTCTTGTTTTATTTCCTTTTATAAAAAAAGAATGAATTGAGTTCAAAGTCATTACTTGCAAGCGGTGTAGTGCAGTATGCTGCGTTGATAATTGTGTCAAGTACGCATGGGAATTCTTTAGCACGTTTTTCTGGCGCACTTACATCAAGTGGCATTTTTTTTTGCAATCGTCCACGTGGAAAATATATTCGCAGAGAAACACACTTTAGAGATCCTCCAAATAATGTATGTTCTTAGTAAAGAGAAGCAGATTTTAGGTCGCTCCTCGATAATCGCACAGAAGCACATATTAGAGATCGTCTAAATATCATGTATTCTTAATAAAAAGATTCTAAGTCGGTTTGTCTATGTATGTTTATAAGTCTGTCCGTTCGTCTGTCTAATTGCTCGCAAGTTTGTCAGTCATTTGACTCCCAAAGGCATTTATAGTTGGAACTTAAACTTGGAGTCAGATTAATTTCTGACCAACGAATGATGAGATTTGTCGTGTGATAGTTTTTCGAAGTACATTATCGACATTCCTCTCACAAGGTATATACATTTTTAACGAATAAAAGATTCCGAGCCGATTTTGGTTAGGTTCTTCTATGCGCCCATTTGGCCATCAGTCCGGCTATCTGTCGCTATTCAGACCGAAACGGATTTGCTTATCGAAAGTTTTTACGAGTTTTCATAGGAACGACAAATGGCTGTTGATGTGCCAGATTAAACTCGTGACTGTGAAATCACATACTCGATCTTTACAAGACATGCTCTAAGGTTTGTCGGTGATATGGATAACATTTTCAAAATAACTTTGACTCTTTCCTCTCCTCCGCCCAGAGTCTCCCTTAAAGGTGCAGCAGTTGTACGCCTTGCATTGCATGTTATAGTCCAGAGTATTGTTCTGATATCTTTTTCCTCTTTATGAACAGCAACACAAGGCATGTTTCTTATAACGGTACTAATGAGGCGATAGTCAGGGAAAAGGAAATTGGAAAAGAGGGCTAGGGAGTTTTATGTTTTAAGCTACGGCCACACTACGGATCGTAATGAGTATGCTGGCTTAATGGTTCCGCATTTCGTTTATTGCGTTGGGCGGCACTACAGGTAAACCGCTTTCAAGGCTCCCAGTCTCAGACTACACCATCTTCAACTCGCAATGAATTTTATCCTTCCTTGACTTCTCTGTGCCTATCTTCAAAAAGGTGAAGAGTAAATTTTCTATCGATTCACTTACGCAACCTTAAAATAATCAGGCGTAAGAGTAAATCTTCTGTTGATTCATTTACGCGACCTTAAAATAATCAGGTGCTGCTTTTTTTTGAGTACTTATGAGTGAGTATTAGTGTGAGAGAGTAGAGAGTGAGACCTCAATGCTTGCAGTTCTTCCGTCTTAGGAAGACTGTTCGCTCAATAAATCATTAAATAACCCGGAAACGGTTTACGGTTCCCGTTATCGAACTATTGCTTGAAAGCAGTTTTCAATATTTGGTTGATAGCGAACAACTTTTCACGAGCAGTGACTTAATGGCAATCTATAGCATACGAATTTTGCTCGTACTTGTATCGACGCAAATCAATTATAAGTTGATCTTATTTTTTGCTTTACTACAACTAAGCTATTTTGTAGTTTACATTCGGCTAATGACTGTGTTGTTCTATAACTGGATTTATTTAATAAATAAGTAAATAAACTCAAACCAAATCAAAAAACAATTACACCGAGTTTTGGATTTCGTCATGTCAGCTGTAATGAGAACCGTTTACTGACCCCACATATATATATATATATATATATATATATATATATATATATATATATATTGGATAATGTTAGGATCACTACGTGTTATCATTTCAAAAATTATTTAATAAATGAACATTAATTTGCGTGGAGCGTGTTAGTTTGGGTTCTTCATTTATATCCCTTTGAATGCGTTCATCAAATACCAAAACCAAATGCTTATACGATATATTCAAATATAAAAAGTTAAACACCATCACTACAATTTGATAGAATGCTTACCTCTTCCGACAAATTCAGAGATCTGATAACGGAAGGTAAACGCGAACGTATGAAAAGGTATACCAAGAACAACTGGCGCTTCGATAAATTTTAATTATTATTTTTGTAATTAACAAAGCAATTGAAAAATTGTTTTATTTATTCTTCTTAGTCAATGTTCGCAGTTAGTGGTATTACCATTTACTTAATGGTCTTATCGATAATGAATGAAAATTCTTATAAAAGACCGATGAAATGTATGAAAAGTTTCAGTTGATTCTTAAGTGCGCTAATAAACAAATTAATCGAAAGGAAACCGAATAGATAATTAAGAAATTTATATACGACTCTGTACAAGTTTTGAATACTGGTCATTAAAGCAAAATAATTGAGGTCCGATCGGATCCCTTATCATAATCCGAAGTTTTTCACTGCTTTATTAAGCGTAAACGTCGAGCTTGGCCTGGATCATTTCCTGGCTTGTTTTGCGGGGTTTCATCCACTAATGTAAGTAAAAATTTTCACATTTCCATCTTAATATCGTAAACGGGCATAAGAACGAATGTGCAGAGATCCCGTCTATTTTTGATCAGCATCAAACTTTAAATTGGTTTCCTTTTGTCCTTCTGTCCGTCTGTGCAACGTTTTTTGTTGTTGTCAATATTACCTTGGTCGCAAAAATAAAGCTATCAGCTTCGTGCGATATTATTGCACATAGATTGATTTTAAAAATTAGTCAAATCGGTCAAAGGACACGCCTACAATACTACGTAAACAGACAACACCTCTGTTTTCCAACAAGAAAAAATTTTTGCTCGTTACTTATAAACTGTGGCAGAAAAACCTATGAAAATTTGAACGTATATTCTATCGACAATGCTTCAGCATCTGTAGAAAAATGGAAAAAATTGGTCATGGTCATCCAATCAAAATTTTATTTTTTCGTCAAAATCTTGAGCACGCCCAAAAGCGAGCTTTAAGACTATAAGCTATACATATTCTTTATCAACGTAGAATTTGGAATTCATCTAAGCGCGTCCGTCTGTTTGTCCGTTCAATTGTTCGTCTGCGTTGTGCGGTCTGACTCTGTAGTATCTGTAGTAAATATTGTACCATGCGCAGAAATTAAGTAATTTTATCACAAATTTGTAAAACAATTTGAAAATGACTCAAATCGGTCTGACATATCCGCAATGCCGACACGCCTAAGCAAGAAAAATTCAAAACACCTTTGCTTTCCTTGTTCGTTGCTAATAAACCACAAGATCGCAAAAAACTCATAAACTACAAAAACAGAAAAAGTCAGCCGCGCCCACTCAATATTATAGAGTATAGAAATTTAGTCTTTTCCTTTGTTTTTTGTCTTCCTTTATGGACAACACTTTTTTCTTATGGATAACACTGATGACTGACTTTTACACTTAAGTTATAATATTTTATGTCTTGCAAATCCAATGACTAACTTAGTGTATCTGTATCCTCTAGTAGCGAGCGGCAAGAAACTTGATATCTACCTTAAATAATTATAAAATATATTATACTTTGTAATTAGCTTAATTTTCTCTCATCGCAAAAATTATTATTTAATTAATTTAATATTTTAGCGAAATATGATATAATGCCCTACTAAGTTTGTTAACTCATACAATGTATTGACCCACTATTCGATTACTAACCACATGTATGGGATAGTATTGGAGTAAAATTACACTCATACATAGTTGGGAGAGAGAAAAGTGAAAGTTTACGATTGCGTTGCTTAATAGAAAAATTTTCATTATCATATTTGATTTATTGCCGCAAATAATCGCTATTTACAAATATATGAAAGTCATTGAGAATAAACGTTGCTATGTCTGTCTACACGTGTAGACTGATTGTAAACATATTTTTGCATATGAATTGTAAACAATACGCGAAACGTAATAATTAACGAGAAGAGAGGATAATAAATAGTTAACCGTTTTTTTTTTGTTTTTTATTTTTGTTTTTGCATAAGCGTCTGCGAGACAAGAATTCAAATTAAATTTGTTCTACGTTACGTTTGTTTATAAGAATAGAGAAAGTACTACAGTTCAGGCGATTTTTTACCCCAAAAAAATCTTACCTAAATTTAATTTAATGGCATTTCGTTGGAAGAAAGAAAAGCGGGATTTTTTGAAATTTATAAGTAATCGACCAACTCAATCAATGCTACATTTAAACACCTTTTTACACCTTATATCATTTGTGGTGCAAGGTTAGGGTAACCCTTGTCAGGTTACAACATCTACAACATCCACAAGAACTTGGCATAGATCCACTTTATTTTAGTATAACAATCGATTCGAAATCATTTTCTGAAAGTGAAAGAAAGTGAGTCTGCATCGATTTATGCTTGTCTGTCCGTCTTGTTTTTTGTTGTCTTCATTTTTCGAATCGAACTAAATTTGTCTCTCCGTCTGGTTGTGAGCTCAGGTATCGAAGTATTTTTCCTTTCAACCTACAAATGGCAATTTTTGAGATAATCTATTGAAATTGGACGTACCGAAGTATTTCGGCTCAAGAACAAAAACTTTCGAAAATGATTCGAATCGGATTACTTTTTCGACAACTTACCCTATAGTGCCTTAATTTGAAAAGTCATTACATGAATACTTGTAGAAAGGTTTAGGGTATTTTATGATGGACTGAGGCCCACTATAGTGCTTTCACTTTTTTTATTCGTAAAAAGTAACGAAAATTCATAAAATAAAAAAAATGGATTTAATGTTAAAATAAAATAAATGTACGAAACGCGATTTCTTTAAAGCGCTTGCACTTAAACAAGTGGCGCTTGCAATTATGATAAGGTGTGGGAGAGATATGTTTCATGAGATTGATTTTTAAATTTAGAATAATCTCAGGATGTTTGACTTCTGTGTGCCTTTAAATATTTTCATTACTAAAGCAGGAATTTAATTGGCTTTTGTTGGCTTTTGTTTCCCTTTAAATATTTTCATTACTAAATTTTCATTACTAAAGCAGAAACTTTTTCGTGGATATAATGAATTTTTGTCCCTTACATTACATATCGCATATGTTTATTGCTTTGCATTTTCATATTAACCATCCAAGTAATTATATTAATTCTTTCATATTCTATTAAAAGTGTTTCGTAGACTTCACAAATCTTTTCTAGAATCAGATGAGATTTTCAAAAGATCCAGCTTTGGCTCTAATAATATTTTCGATTACAGAATTCGTGTTTAATATGAGATACGAACATAATTCTAATTTTAAGGATCAGTGGGGGATTGAATAGCGTACTAAGGTCCTCGATCTGATTCATTTTTCAATGTTAAGTTTTATTTGATCGATATTGTAGCGATCTTTAGTTACTTATCTGTAAATATTTTCAAAGTCTTAGGTAAGAATAAGTTTTGATTCATATAAGAAGCCATAGCGACAGGATGAAGCTGCGATTCGAGAAATTTTTACGTAAACTCATCTCAATAGGCGTCGCATTAGTGTACGTTCTTGTTTTTTGCTTCAAGAAATCGATGAATTTATTGCTTCCTCTTATGTGAAATTAAAGCTATAAAGGCCACGGCCTCAAGGAAATATTTAGGATCTGCAAATGATTGGCATCGTTTTCACTATGAACTTGTAGATGGGTCTGAATGTTTAAATTGACTTCATTGCTTTGGT
>KK502704.1:0-20904 GCA_000688735.1 Glossina austeni
GTGACACTACTTTTTTGATAATTACAAAAGCAGCATCACTAAAACAACTGTAAACTAATGGTCAAAATGTCACAACATTTTGACTTGTCCCCAGTGATGTCATATATGTGTCAGGCAGGAGACTTATTACGTAATATGCTATAGCATTATACCACATTAGATGAGTTTCCGAAGTTTAGATGGGATGGCACAATTTTTAAGATTACTTAGTATAATCACGCTTCCACCAAAAAAAAAGATTAAAGGACATATTCTAGCGTTGCATCAGAACCAGAGCAATGAAAATTCATTTTCTTGTTGCAGGTTTCTTGACTTTGTATCAATTTCGATATTCCCGAGGAATAGTGACAATCAATCATCTCATTATAGATCTCCCTCTCAGCAAATTTTTGAACTCACATCTCTGTGACGGTGCTTGCAATGCCTCTATTAATATAGTAGAAGGTTTTAAGAAGGTTTTAAATTTCTTATTTTATGGTGAAAATTTATCTAAAATAGTAATTCATTAATTTCTTACGGTAAGGTTGGGCCAAATAGGTCTATTCTTTGAGTGTCGCTCTGTGTATAAAGAAAAAAAAACAAGGCATAATTTTTGATACGCAATGACGAAAGTGAAGGAAGAAATGTATTAAGTGAAGTGGTGCTGGGCATTACAACGTAGCGTTGTCCGTTCCAACGTTCTAATCTGTTTCTTTTCGTTTGCTTCCAAATCGTACTATGATTCTTAATACAAAGTGAAGTGCTAGTCTGAACATGGTATAGAATAAATTGTCTGAATAAGAGCTTTGTAGGATCACCACGAATGAATAGCGAACAGCTGCATATTCAAAGTTTTCGTTGAGTTTGAGTTTCTATTACTTTTGCAAACCATTTTGTTTTTTTTTTTTTTTATGGCTATCGAAATTAGGACGCCTCTTAAATTAATTTTTGTGTAGCACTACGATCAGTGGGTCGAAACTGTTATGCATTTTTCAAATCGAGAGAAGAAGATATTCGTTCAAGTTGAATATAGATTTCATTTTACTAAAGTCCAAGTAATTTTCGTTATTTAATAACAAAACAGTACCAGGATTTTTAATGCCTTCACTTAAAAATTATGCAAAATTATTTTCAACTTTACTCACGCGAGAGAGAGAGAGTAGGAGAGGAGGGAGAAAATGACCTTCCGGTGAAATAATATGATGAAGTTTAAGCGTATATGCGAAGATGAATCTGGATGCTTATTAAAATAAATTGGAGCAAACCACAATATCACAGCATGTCACTAAAACCGTAAACCTTTATGGGTGTTGTGCGCGCATACCTGTCTACAATAATTGAAGAATGTTAAATTATAAACTTAAACAAAGCTTCGGTAAATTTACTGAACTACTAGTTCACTGCACAAGTCGTAGGTAGACTTATAACTGAAAACATAGTAAGAGAAATTTAAACGGCATCAACCCTATTATGTTATAATGTAATAGAGAACAGGCAGAGTTAAGCATTGCTTTTGGCATATGTGCATGTTTATTATTCTCTTCGCGGGGCATGCAGTAGATGAATGCTTTTATCCATCTATCACTTAAAGCAGGCGAAAATATACGTTGAAGGAAAAAGTGTTCAAAACACTCGTTAAGCACAATGTGTAATAAACTCAGGCTAAACCCCGTACTGACGTCCACATAACTACAAGCCCATAGAAGTACTTCATATCACCGTCAGAACGTCGCATAGATTACACGAATTTGATCATTACTAAGCGTCAGCCAAACGCACTTATTTCCATTTAAAGCTTCGAATTCCTTTATATTCACTGTTTTAAGGATCCCTTAGAGAAGAATACCGCAGCTCACGTATAAAATCTAAGAAATTTTTGGTTCCTCAGCATTCTTAGCAAAGGCATTCGTTGATATGGTCGCCTTTGTTGCCGCCACGCATGAATACAGTGAACAGCTGCGTATGTAAAGTTTTCGTTGAGTTTCTATTACTTTTGCAAACAATTTTGTTTTTTGTTTTTTTTTTTTTAAATTTCAATTTGTAAACTTTGTCTTTAGAATTTGGTATTAAATTAATGTTAACATCGATTCTTTTGACAGCTTTTCAACTACCCAGGCTTTGCTTCTCGAATAAAAAGCACTTGCAAGTAGCTTAGGCGCATTCAATATATTGAAATTTAAAGCGTAAAGAAGATTTAAACACAAAGTTTGTCAGAATTAATTCAACATATTATATGTATGTATGTACTTTTCTTTCGTGCGCTAAACAAGTCTTTTACGCTGTTACCACAAGTAAGTAAGACCGAGAAGCAAAGATAGAAAAATACCTTTAAATGTTATTAAGACAAATATGGTCTCATACACAGTAGATGAGAAGTTTTAAAACTCGTCATTCAGACGTTGTTTAGCTTTAAGTTGTCTTTACTTCTTCAGACGCGATCACAATCTTTTTGACTTCTTTGTGTTACAAATAAGTTTTTTGGAACTTAATTTTATTTAATAAACTTTTGAGCTCAGCGTATAAGCGGCATCAAGACAAAACAAAAAATTTTTCCTGCTTCTTCTTCGCTCAGCTTGCATTAATGTAGCATTTTAAACCCTTATGAGGGTTAATGTTTGTATATTTATGTTGTCCTTGGGCGTTAGCCATATATAGTTTCATAGCTATAGCTTATGCTCTACTGACTATGCTCTAAGCAAAAAGTATACTCGTTCGAATTGGACCTTTGCGTGTGCAACTTGATTGATTACATACTTGATCCCTTAGCTTAAGGTTAGCACCTCCTCCGTCGTTTAATGGACCTCACCCCGGTATTAAATTGCTTATTTCGCACGTTACCTATTATTTGCCAGGTCAAGCTGACTGCGTAAGTATTGCTAAGTAGCTCAGCTTGGAATTTTTCTTGTTTGTACGCTGGACCGCTCGATCGTTTAACTACATTGACTTTTTTAAAATGTTGTGTTTGTTGTTCTGTGGCCGCGACCAGAAACATGTTTGAAGATTGCACTTCGTACTGTTTCCGAACTTGTGGCGCCTGTATACACTACACTCCATCTCGATTTCTGTCTGTGAATTGTACGAACGATTAACAGTTAGTTTGAACAGACAAAAAATTGGATTTTTCGCTTACTATCCTTAACGCGCTACAGATATAATGATAGAGTTTTCTACGGGATCCTACCGCACCTATACCGAATTGTTCGAAAATCCAAAGAATCAAAGACGCCTAACCAGTTATATAGAGTATCGAAGTTTAGTTTTTGACATTTTAAGTATTGTTGAATGTGAAGATGGCGGGGATAAAAAACTGGGTCACAAACTGCAACGGTGTTCCTTTATGTTTCGCTTTTTTAATATTTGGTTTTGGAAAGCACTCAAAAATGAAGACAACTCCCCCAATGACACTTAACATCTGGCGACTAGCACCTCAAATCTGCTTATTCTTCTTAGAAAATAAAAAAAATATTCAAATTAACTAAAATAGAAGGGCTTTTATTACTAATGTAAAAATGCATCGAGTCTATGTTATGTTTTGAGTAACAACGACAGCATGCACCACAAAAAGGTCGACGAAGAAATTTATTTAAAAGTTTATGTCCACGAAACGTAAGTTAAATTTATAAAGCGTTCATATTAGGAGGGATTTTTTCAAAAATCTTATTGAACAGGAGTAGCATACAGGACTACGTACAGGAAAGCCATAATGTTTACACTTTTATATTTATTGTTATCAATCTTGAAGAGGGAATTGGTTTATCATGCAAAATGATTATCATTCTATGTGGTAAATGAATGCATCCAAAGCTGCTGGCAAGATAAAGTCCAATCTACTTTCCTTTTTGTTTCAACAATAATTTAGTTTTTCTCAGGTTTATATAAATGATAAATAAAATACAGTTATGCCTTAGGCTCACATTGACTGTCACATGAGTGTTGTCTTTACTTTCCACCCTACATGTGTACGTAGCATAATAGACTTTTTTTATGTATATCGTGTTGGAAGAAATATCCTTTTTGGCATGCAGATGACAAGTATATCTATCAGTATATATCTGATGTCAGAAGGATAGCCATGAAAGCGAAGCTGGAAAGCAAGAAAAAATTGACACTAACTCATCTCTTCATTCTTATTAAAGTTCTCGGTTGTCCGTCAGCTGATAGATGGACACTTTCGACATTGGAATTGCATTGGAAATAACTTTCTGTGAACGGAAAGCACACAACTCGATCAAAGCGATTTTATTGCATATCAAAAAATATTAAAAAAAAAATTTGTGAACTTTTTTTTTGAGATCTATGGAAAACTTGTTTTTATTGAGAAAAGCAATTTTTTTTTTTTAAATAATTTCATTTCATTTTAATTTGCTTTCAGGCAATCTTGTAGCTTTAGGAGTGTGGCAACTTTACAATTGTTTAGGTGTTCGAATGTTAAACAGCTTGTCAGTCTGATAAAGATAATGAATAATTTTTCGAATGTTTTTCTTTTTTTTAACCCGAAAACTATTCAAAGAACTGAAATGAATGCTGTGTAAAGAAAGTGAATTAGTTGGACATCACCCTTTTCGAGGAACACTTATGACGTGCACACAGAATGCCTCTGATATGTAGAAAGTAGTTTTAAAATTATTTTTATTTTCCTTTTTTTCTCAACTTGTACTGACCGCAAGCATTTTACATCTGTTTGAACAAGAATAAGAAAAAAAGGCATAACATTACTACATATGTTACAGAATTAATTAAAATCAAAGCATCCCTTACTCCCAGCTCCTTGACTTTGTTCGAAGTAATAAAAGCTAAGGGTAGAAAATGACATATAAACTTGATGCCCTCATACAGTTTGATTATTTTTGGAAAGTATTTTTTGAAAATACCTACCTACTAAACACATCCCAATAATGCAAATAAGGCTTTTAGGTAACCAGAATAAAATAAAATAAACAAAGCATGCAGTTGGTTTATTGTACGGATTTTATGCCGCAAGCATTGCAAATGACTTGTTATTATTAGTTCATAAAGGCATTCATACACATATACATATTCACAACATGACGTTGATAAATAATGTACGTCTATGTACAAGATATGTATTTCTATTTATTTGATGAGGGTTTATGATAAAAATGGATTTATTTTAAAAACTAATTGACACGTTAAACAAGGGGAATGAGGCCATATATGAAAATACAACACACGATTTTCTTTCTACATTCCAACAATACGTTTACATATTCATGTATGCATAGTAATTGTGCCACGAGGCTATCATATGTTAGAGAGATATTTTACAGATATATTAGAGTGCATTAATTTGATAAGACATGCTCTCCACAAAGGAATTTATTGGGTTTAATGGACTACGGACTTGGGAGGGGTGTTAATATAACAGTTGTAGTGCCGGTACTTGAAATCGTCTTCAAACTGATTACCCAAATGAAGATAGTCTACCAAGACAGTTTAAAATTTTTCAAGGTTTGTGTGTTCCTTGCCTTTTTTTAGAAAAAGGACCAGAAAAAAATTAATTATCACACTTAAAATCGCTACACTTATCGCTATCGTTAAAAACCTTACACAATCCTGTAGTTTTTCGTATAACGACTTTGCATAATAAGGCGTTATATAGGAAGTGGTTGTGAAAAAGTGGAAAAAGTTCGATCCGAGCCAATTCCAATTGCTCGTCCTTGGGCCAAAATAGTTCAGTGTAACATATTTCATCAAAATATTTCAAAAATTACGTTCTGTAGGTTGAGTACAATAAAGCAAAATAGACCACCGGACAGGTTGAGTACAATAAAGTAAAATAGATCACCGGACAGACGGAGAGACAAGTTTCTAAATCGATCGGCATAATAAAATGTGAGTCTATCTCCAGTTCTCCATTCCTTGCGGTGGATATAGTAAACATAGCTTGATGAAGAAACATTTTCTGCACAAGCTTACGAATTTATAGAAGAAACATAACACGAGGAATACGCCGAGCATCGCATCGTTCATCACATATCCGTGAACACTTCGCGGATCGGAAATCCTTCTATCAACGACATACGATTGTGTTATATTTGTTGTGCTGCTACAAGTTATACATAACTGGTACTTAGCGCATGTGAGCGATAGCTATGTAGCAAGTGGACTTTTCTGAATTTTGCTATCGTTATTTACGCACACATCATTGAACTGATCCTATTACCACATGAAAATTTGACCTCTACGTTATTGTATTTCTATTAAATTGTTAGTGGCAATGTTTAACAATATAATGGCGGAATACAAGTTGAAGCAGAGAAATAGTTGGAAATAGTTTTTTTTCCTTTAAGTTGGATTTAACTACACATGTCCTTAGGGTATATCAGAGTATAGTTCTGTGCTGCTAGGCTTTTTTCACGTTAACACCTTTCGTGGATGATGGAAGTTTAGTTATTATGTTGCTACGCTTGTACCAAGCTTTAGACGGTCCTGTTTATATCCATTAGTGGTATTAGAGCTTCTCCAAACGAGCAGTAGATGATTCAAAGCTTTAAGTTGTAGTAAGCAATATCAAAATGGTCATGATTGCTGGTGTCAACAGCAAACACCACAATTTTATTAATAATGGAAACTGATACCATTTCGTTTATTAGTGAAGGATACGCCATAAAATTTTAAATTCAACGAGTTTGAAATTGCTTGTGTTGGTAATTGAGGCAAATTCAGAACATTTCCGAACAAGTAATAGTCAGAGGATACCAAAATCGTACGTAGTAGTAATAAAAAAACAAGTTTTTAATTCTTTTGAAAAATAGGAATGGTCTAACTTTACGTCGTACTGAAGTCACATCCTTCGACCGATTTCGCCCATTTTCAACCCCCCACCAACCCGGGTACAAAAACTTCCAATGTTTTTGTCAAATTTGAGGTCGATAGTCCCATTTCTGCGGCCAGGGGATCGACATTACACAGACGGAAAGGCAGACAGACGGACATGCTTAAATAGATTCAAAATTTGATGCTGATCCAGAATGTATATGTGTGTGGGGATTCCGAGCCTTCCTTTTGGGCGACGAAAACGTTTTGACAAAATGAGTAAAGCCCTTAACTACCCTTCACTGACGGGTATAATAATAATGATTGCTTCGCAGAAAGGTGGCCGAATGAGCTAAGGACAGCTGTTTAATTAACACGCCCATAATTACCGATATAATATGCTACGCTAGTGTACCTATTGTTGAGAGTACATATCAAAGATATGTACCTTATAAGATGAATATTTTTTTTGCTTATTTTTTTCCCTAATTTATTCAAAATAGTTTGTACTTACTATTCAATTTACTTATTTTGCCCCAAGGAATAGGAAAAGAAACACCAACGAAAGAAAAACAAACCGATTGGTTATTACTGTTGTAAGGTAAAATTCTCTCATATTTGAAAAATAACTTTTTGAAAAAAAATTCTTTTTCTTTAAAATAAACATAACAAGGAGAAAGAAAGGTCCAATTGCTGGTCTATTGTATGCATGCGAGTAATAAATTGGTCTCATAGTATAAATCTCTATGTACACATGATGTGCAGATAAATTGTAAAGAAAACGGGTCAAAACCAGAAGATGAGGGGACAAGAAATATTTTATTTATTATTTTAAGAAATATTTTATTTAATTTTCCTTACAATATTTATTTACATATGCAATATAAATTAAAAAACATTCTTGTATTAAATGAAACACAGACATACCTGCATTAAATGGAAAACCCATACATTCGACTGGATGTGTGAACAGTAAATATGGATGTATGAGGGATGGTATACAAAGTCTGCTTCAAGGATATTGGTTTTCTTCTTATGAAACTACGCTTCTATTCGTCGCAGTCTCACGATGATTGATAGGTGAAACAATTTGCATATGCTTTCGGATTGAAGGAGTGCGGGAAGGAGGTGCGTATTGAGGTGGATTATGCCTTTATGACTTTTTCAGTGTTGGTAAAAAATTCTATTTTCATAGTTATTTTAAGTTAGTGCATAAGAAAATCACACCGAAGAAGGGTATACTCATTACATACGTTCATATTCTTTTTTATCAACACAACAGTTTTAATGAAAATTAAAAAAATTTAGAGGCAATATTTGCTTTTTGAAACTGTTTAGAGCGGTTATGAAAGCTTATTTTGTTCATTTAAAATTTTCAATATTTTGTTCATTTCTTGAAAGCAAAATTTGACGAAATTCTTCGCTTCACCATACCAGCGGTATTTCGTATTGTATTAAATATTCAAGGCTGATAAGACCGATTGAAAAATCAAGTTATTCCGGTTGATTACTTTAAACCCAATAACGGGACAACTAAAAGGAAGGTAGGAGACGACGACGGACGGCTTGATAGACATTTTCATAAAGTTTTAAAGTTTCAGATCTAAGGACATTCATTTTAACTTTTCATACAATTAGTGCTGGTCCACATCGTTACAAATTTTTGACTTCACTCTGTAAAACTAAGTAAGGACAGACTAACCTGGATAAAGGACATATGAAGTGTCCCAAAATGTACGCAAGATTTAGATGAAATAGAAAACAGAATTGTTTTTTTTTTTTTTAATCGTATTATTTGATCAGTCGAAGTTATTATTAATTTTCTTAACAAAAAAATTCGAAAATGTACAACCCAATCGCTGAACAGACACTTATGTTTCATACTGCAAGTTGTCTACATTAACACTAATCGGATTTTTTTTTGCCTGTGACCATCACTTCGCGGTCCACGCGCCATTTTGCTGACATTTAACTCGTGAACCTTTTAGGACAAGACATCAGGCGGACGATCGCAATAACATAGCTATCTGGAATCTCCGACTAATTGAATTATCTACTCTTGATATGTATGGTCATAGCATGGGAGCCAGTAGCGAAAAACTAAATCTCGTATTCTACCGTCTTTCACTGATTATTATGAAAAAATTAGGTTAATTTTTTTTATATTGTGCTGTTTAAGTATCTGTAAATTAAAAAGTCCTTGAATTTTTCTGTCAGTTGTCTTATATTAAGCTCGACAGTTTGGATTGTGTATAATGCACATGGAACCATATTCTTGTTTGCCTTTATTTTTATATCCATTTCAATGGAACTTTCAATTATTCAGCCCGTAGAAGCAATTATTTATTTTTAGATTTATTTTGTTTTTTCACATACACGGAGAGATTTAAGAAAACTTACCTCATATCGTTGTCACCGTTCTCTCTCTCTCTTTCTCGCTGCCTCTCTCTTCAATTAAGACAATGTTTGTTGCTCCTGCAATGACAAGACTATTCAACTGCGATGGTTGGGATGGTTAAGATGATTAAGGTGTAAACCATAGATGTAGTAAAAAAATCGAAAAGAAAGAAATAAATCGAACTGAAATTAATTTTAACAAAGACAAGAATGTCGTCCATAACATGGGTGTAGGGAAGTGGAAATTTTTAATGCTTACACTATAGTCAAAATAAAAAAAAAAAAAGAAAAGCAAAAAAATTCAAAATACATATAAGCAAACGTGTGATATGTATTTAGGAACAGATCAATGCTTCGTAACTTGTAAAATATATGCATATTTGTCTATTCACACGCACACACAAACAAATAAATAAAAACACCCATTTACATACATATATATATTTACATATCTGCATATTTTATTTGCAATTCAAATCATATTCTGCTTCGTACGTATGTGAAGCATAATAAACGATTTATTGCTCATCACTACACACACGTGCACACGTGCGTTTTAGTATGGAAATATCAAGGATTTTTTTCTCTTTTGTAAGGAATTCATAATGCAATTTTTATTCAACATATTTTTCCTTTTATTTTAAAGGACTTTTTTTTTTTTTTTTTTTTTTTAACTCAAACAAAGAAAATTTTATCTCGAAGTTATATAAAAAATGTTCTGAATTTTGTTATTCTTTTAAAGTTTTAAGTTTGTGAGTTTTTCATAAGTGTCATAACCTCGTAACCTTATAACCTAATGTCCAAAGCATTTTTTACCTTTTCGTATGTCAAACTTTTTAAGTGAAAAGGAAAAGTTCATCTACCTACAGATAGTTGTTTGCTATTCGGATTCAATTTATTCAACATATCAAATGTAAAAGAGTCGTCATAGAATAGAATGTTGTAGAGAGTCGTGCAGTTTATTGCAAATTGTCCTAAAGAATCTTTGGCACATTCAGTGGATTTTTATGTACAAAATTTGTTGGCATTGACGATGATACTGAGGTGTCCTTAGTCAATGCTTTTAGTTAAAAACAATCAATTAACAATCTTTTTGCATCATTGGAGCGGAGTTCTAAATAAGAATAAAAATGCTACAGAAAATCCTTTTGCTCTCACGAGACATTCGGAAATTGAATAAGTTCTTAATAACTAATAAGGTAATCAAGTAAAGTAATGAATAAAACTCTCCTTTTTCCCCTTTGAACATGCCGTCTTTGCGCTTAAGGGGTAGCCTAAGTATATTGGAGAGCGTACCGGACATATCTGTGAATAGAGCGATTTCTGTCCCGTCAAAACGCCATTCACAGTAAACGTAGCTTTTGCCGGTAGATCTAAAGAGAATGCTGCCAAATCGTAGCGAGTGATAAATAATGAGTACGCTAGGATATGTAAAGTCCAAATAGATAAACTCTGGGCAGGCCATTATTTGCGAGAAATTATAGGGGAGCCATTAACATCGCAAATAAAGCTGAGTATCCATTACCGCCCTATTTTGGATGTCAGTTGTTTGCTGTATTATCGTTTAGTCCAACCAACCGAAGAAAATGCTATCAACGACAACTAATGCGCTTGACCTGAACAATGGATAGCATATAGAAAAAGTCATGAGCTTTCAGCATAAAGAAAATAGTAATAGTAAATAGATAAATAGATAAATAGAAAATAGATAAATAGAAAATAGTAGTAAATAGATAAAAACACTACAATGGGCACAACCCGCCACCTACAATTATTTGCGTAATGATTTTTCAAAACAAGGCATTATAAGAGAAATGGTCGAAAAATGTCTCAATCCGAATCATTGTGTTGGCCTCACCATGTCCTTGGTTAAAACCGGGCAGTGCAGATAATTCCATCAAAGTATCACAAAAAATATGGTCTGTAGGTTCAACACAAAAATACAAGACAGGCAGACAGACAAGCTTAAATTGAATGGCGATTTCAACTATGCTTAGAGCGAAGATATTAGTCCGAATTAAGCAGCGAAGTGCACTTGTTCCTAATTATCTGAAGCATTATAATTTTTGCAATAGAGGTTGTAACGCAATAGAGGTTGAACGCAAAATACAAGGAGAAACACCACACGGACACTACAAGCCTATACCGATTTACAAAATGATTGAGAGAAAGAAGTGGTGCTAGGTATGGAAGGCAAAGAAGATTTATTTAAAATTTAAAAGTTATTGTTAAAATTGTATTATTTTTATATTATTTATTATTTATATTATTATATCCACCTCTGAAGGGTACGGGTATACTCATTTTGTCGCAATGTTTGCAACAAAACAAAAGGACGCTTCGGGGAAGCTATAAAATATGTGTATATTCTTCTTGAAATTCTAAATCGATTAAGAGATGTCTGTCCGTCTATACATCTTAAGAAAATCACACATTTGTTAAAAATGAATAGACATAAGGACTGTCCAATTTTCGCCATTTTTGATGAAAGCAAATGATAATCACAGTTGAAAAGAAAACTTTCTAATCATTCAAAATCTTGCGTTTACATTAAATTTCTTTTTCCTACTTTTCATACCTTGTGTTCCATCAAACAAAGAAACCTTTTTTTTCCTGTTTATTTGTCATCTATTTTTAGACGGCTTAGTAAGCGAAGAAAACTTTTTTATTATTTGCTTTCAGACTTGCATTCACTTAGCAGTAAATGCTTGCTATAGTTTAACAGTAACAACTTTCTCTTGCTCTTTCTCGAGTAACTGCTGTTACGAGTTCTTGCCCCTGCTGAATAGCAAGTTCTTGCTGGTATTTAACATTAGTGCTATTTAACAGTATGTACTTTCCATCTCCCTCTCTCGCTATTGGCTTCTTTTCAACTTAGTTTACTGTTAGATTTCTTTGAAAATTTAGTCACACACATGTAGATGAACTTGTATGAGCTATAGGGGAATTTCTCTTTATGATTTTAAAGGTTGCCCAAGCACTTTAACCTGGACAACAATAATTAGGTAAAGTTAATAGATATAGAGAAAGAAATTGTGACACCGTAACTTGTTCTAATCTTCATCAACAAAAACGGCTGCTAAATAATAACATGTTCTTGCCAGCTAAAGTGCGTATGAAATAGTAGAAGCAGGCACCAGTAGCTTCCAGTGAAAGCACAATCGTTTCCTCCTCCTCTGAATTTGGCCCTGCGTTGGATTAGACAATTTCTCTTCTGACGTATGCCCAGTCTTTTGGTGTTCATAAAGTGATAAAGATGGCGGCGGTCAAAACAGGTAACCAAACTTGCGATGGCGGAGTTAACATATGAGTGTTAATTTGAAAGTGTGAATATGTGTGCCTCAGTAAAATCATTGGCATTTACTTTTTTTACATTCATGTTTCCAGGAAACACTAAAGATTATATTTTACCGATGTATGTACACAAGGGTTGAATTCTTTGGTGTTATAAACAACACATAGCATGTAAATGACTAATAAATTAATCTGCTAACGAAAGAAAACAAAAGAGTTATCGACAATTGCATTTATGACGTTCCTATCTAAACCTTCTAACAAGTGGTAAATAGTTTTTGTGGGAGCCTTTCTTAGAAATGGAAAATCGTTATATTTGTTAACAAAAGAAAACAACATTAAGATGAACCTTTTCTGCCCAGCACAGCGAATCATCTGATGTTGATTTGGTTAATTCCAGCAGAAGAAGAAGATTTAGAAAATTGGTTTATTTTCATACCTATTGTTTGCATACAATTTCCACAGACTCAAGAAAGATGATAAAGATAATTTTAAATAAAAATAAAAAGACATTTCAAGGCTTTTTGGTTGAGTTGGAGAGGAAAATTTCATAATAAAAGTCTCTTCGCATCGTGTTCGTTCTTTAATAATTGAAAAGACAGGAAAGACAGCATTAATTATCTTCTTTCGCGAAAGTCCACGGAGGTAAGTTGTTGCTTCAGCATAAGATAATTATGTTCTAATCTATTTATCTTTATTATCATTTATAAAAAGTATTCGCAGCTATTTACTAAGCAATTATTGGGTTTGTGTTTGTTATTCTTGTACTTTCATCAACGAGTTTGTGTGTGAACGTGTAAGAGCGTTTAAATCTCTTAATAGCTATTTACCTCTCCCAGTGTTGATGGTAATTATGTATATATATATATAACACAAGCACACACAATACATAATTATGTCCTCGTTATAAATTGAAGCGAAGAAAGAAAGAAAGAAAGCATGGAGACCGTACACAACCGAAGCAAAGGAAAATATTTTGTGATGGGACATTCATTTCTTTTTAGTATTTAGTTTCCTTAGTTAATGAAATGTTATACGTTGTACTGATTTTATAGTACAATTTGTTGTAATGACAAAAGTCCCACTTAAGCCCAGACATATGGTATTTCTCGTCATTCATAAATACATTAATCTTTCTATTTTTTTTTTGTTTTTTTTTTTTTTCAACTCTGCACATTTGCAAACTCCTCAGCTGTGCTTGCTTACGTTTGTATACCCTTTTCAGGGTAAACAAGAAAATTCCTCTTATAGATGAACTTAGAAATTTGTAAATAAAAAAGAAAATAATATTCCTTTTAAATGTGCTTAAGAAATTTGAGATGCAAAAATGTCGATTGGACTTATGAGTTTTTGTTCGTCCATTTGAAGTTAATTTTTTAGAATATCAGCTGAGGTTTTTCCAATGACACGAGAAGGATTCGTTTCAAAACTTGAAACTCAACAAAAATATTGTTGGAAAAAAACAGAAGCATGATTGACAGTCGCAAAGCTTGTATACGAAACACCTAAAAATTGTCCATCTTCAAGGCAAAAGTACACCACGCAATCGCCAAAAAAGAAGCGTTAGTTCTCCATTTGTTAAATAACTTGTATTGACGAGAACATATTGTTTAGGTGAGAAATTGTTTGATAAGCACTTTGCAGCACAGACCGATCTTTTTATAATTTTCAAGATAAGAAAATTTCTATTTGAAAGTCATTATAATAAGAGCAGAAGTTATGCTGCGGGTGCGGTATATTCTTCTTGGCAATTTCTACAGATCGGGCAATGATTGGAACAACCTCGAAAGACTCTCGTTCCTGCCTTATCTTACTGGTACCACCTCTTATTAAGTATATTGATGTGGAATCACTCTGTGGATTGACTTCAGTTGTCTGTCCATTCGCCTGTTTGTCTAATGTCTGTTATTTTGTTTTCCGCTCAGCATACGAGTTCAAATTTTGAAAAATTTTAGGCAAAGCACGACCGGCTGACATGTGTTGGCCTTTGAAAGAGAGTTGAGGCAAATGCTTTCGATCGGAGCATTGCTCCAATTACTCCTTTTGAAGATAGCGCTGCGTACGAAATGTTGCAACTTTCCCAGTTTCTCTCTCTTCGAGCAAACACCGTACCTATAAAGCATGTAACAGTAAATTTGAAAAAAATTTGCTGAGAAGACTTTGTTAAGACTTTATTAACACACAATAAAACCTTTAAGTAACCCAAACCGTATAATCAAGTATATTAAAGTTGCGACTATCAAGATAGAAGTCGCGGATGTAAATCCCAACGCGGCTGATCATTGTTGGTAAGTGAATGATCAGTCGGTATAATAGCATAATGCTTACCGATGCACCACTACGCTCCGAACGCTGCCTTCTCACCGTCATCGTGTTGTGCATGGTTAAGAGAAAAAAGGTAAAGACGAAAAGTAACAAATTTTTTCAGTGATACGATGCCTACTTTCTCTTTATAAACTTTTAACAAATACGTTGAAGATTTTTAAGAAAATTGAAATGTTGACCCAAATATCTGAAAATAAATACTTTTTCTTCCATTCACTCTTGATATTGTTCTACATCTTTATGTTTTAATTTTAAATTTGCTAAAAGGGCATATGCCCTGGTTTCATGTTTGTTTCAATTTTTTGACATTTACGTATGCTCAAAATGAAGGAAGAAATAGAGGGCGGACAATATGATTAATTTAAATTGATGACTAGTGCATCTAAGAAACTCAAGTTAATTCTGAACATAATACGTGTTACTATATATAAAACAAGTTCATTTGAATATTGCAAGAGAAATGACAAAATGATGAAACCTTTACTCGTCAGTAATGGGTATAAAAAAAAAGAAAAGAAAAGAAAAGAAAAGAAAAGAAAAACGTGCACAATTTTCAACGCGAGGGTAAAGTACATTAAATTTCCAAAGCAAAAAAGGAAAACCGCAGTAACACCAGTAACTGCAACTGCATACAATAGCAAGCTCCAGACGTGTAGACAGCAGACAGCATTGTTTGCAATTGTAATTTGAAACTTTCAGACACGCAGTCACTTTGAAATAATATTAGTCAGCAACTTGAGTGTTGAGGGGAAACAGTACAAAGCAAATGCAAATAAACACGAGACGAACATTTCTTTAATCTTCTTGCATATGTTCAAATATTTCATTTTATACCAAACATACCTTTAATCCTCTTGCATATGTCCAACTATCTTCTCGTATACATGCAACATATAACATAAGAATTAATCAAAAAAAAAATAAAATGCATTTTACTGGTTAGCGATTTGAGAAGCAGATCAAATTTTAAACCGTGCACTCTATGAGGAATTCAATTTTAATTAACATGTTCACTTATACTGAGATCGAGAATAGAAATCGAGAAGTGGAAGAACGACCTCAAGTCAAAAGAATGTTTTCTTTGGTTTAGAAAGGTTTCTACTTTACTTTTAAATCTAATTACATTAGTTTTTTACATTTTGCTTTTAATTTTTCTAATGTACAGACGGCCCTCGTATAACATGACAGTCGTCAAAGGCGTTTTCTCTAAAATACTGTAGAAAATCGACTGTGTTGTACGAAGGACGCCTGCACTTAAATTTCTTTGTCTCTGTATTATTATTGTTATTGTTATTATTATTAATTTAGCCACAGGAATAAATTCTAACTCTAAAAAACTATCGTTAAGCATAATTTTTCGAGTAATGAACTTCTTCTCGCCACAATCGCAAGTTCAAGTCACGTATTCATCACAAAAGTGGTGCTAAAGCATTCAAGGACATCTTTTAAAGTGCATGGTATTAAGAAGTTGTTCATCGCTATTGTTATTATTTTTAGTGATTTAGCCAGGGAAGTAAATTTTAAAGCTAAAGTTTTAAAGCACTAGAATCTAAGACTATCGGCTTTATGGGAAAATCTATCGCATTTGACATTTGAACCCACGACCATTGAGTTGTCCCTTTGTCTACTCGGCCACTCAGGCAACTGTACCAACTTTGGTTTATTGAATCCCCACATGGAAGTTGACTTCAGTGATTTGAACTGAAATCAAGTAAAAAATCACGATTTCATTATATAATAACAAGTGAAGACGTTACAATCGGGCACAACCGACTGCTAAATAATTTATAACACTTTAGCTAATAAACTTCTTCATCTATTTACTATTTATACTACTATATACTATATACTATTTATATACTTCGTTCTTAATATGAAGGTTTTGTGTATATATAAAGATTTACTTTTCATGAGAAACCTTAGAAGATAAATCAAAACAATACACTTCCGTGGTCGAAAATTGAGTAGAAACAATTTTCGTATCAATTTTCATCATAAAATATTAATAATTGACCTTCTTTGCAATATAAAGCTTTTTTGCTCACTTTCCTCACATCAATTTAATCTGCCGAAATGCAATTACTCAGTAGGTTTAGTAGAGAAATTTTCACAAATGCACATTTTTTCATAGGATGTTATATTGAAATTATGGAGAGTAGTCATTACAATGGCCCGATCCATTTTATTTTTACTAGAGTTCATTGTTGGACCAAAACACGACAGTGCATCAAATTTTGTCAAAATGCATTAAAAGTTGTGACCCGTACGTTGAACAAGGAATGGGCAGACAGACAGAAGGACAAGCAAACAAGTCCAAAAAAGCGACCTAAACCGATTGGTCTAATAAATGATGAACCTACCTCAAATTTCTTTTGATGTTACATAGATCCACACAAACTTAAAATACCCGGTACTATCATAGGCCATCTAGAGTATAAATATGAAGTAAAGTCATCAAAAATTCGAAAGTTGAGTGAAATTACTTTGCAATGCATGAGTTTTTGTGCCAAATTCATAGTCAATAATGTAGCTTTACTCAGTTTCGCCTGCTTATTCACCCACCAAAGAAAAGAAGAAAAATCAAGACGCTGCTAGCAAGCGGGGGAAAAGAAAGCACGGCTGATTATATAAACACAACAACAATTATTTTCCATTTTTTATTTTTGTTTTTTTCACTATTCATCGCATGTTTATATGTAAACAAAACTCCTATAAGCGGTTTTCTTTAAAAGTGATGTAAGTCTATTTCGTATTTCAAGGATATATTCAAGAGTTCGTATTTGAAAAAAAAAAAAAAACGCCTTAGCTATGAAAATCTCATAACATATTGAATTCATTCTTGCTATTAACTAACTTTTTGTTAAAAATGGTCTTACACCATTTTCAAAGAAAACGGCTCATATGTTTATGGGTCGCAATTAAACAGTGAAATGTTTTTGAAGGCAATATAAACGCCAGTGATTTGAAATGATATCATATCATGAAATTACTGAAATCGCCCCCAGTCACACTATTAGTTTCTTAAGGCAGTTCATTAAAAAGAAAAAAAAAAACTATTTGTAAAATATCCAATTACACCGTTGGAGTCAAACAACTCATATTTATTTTGTCAGAGTGAAAAAGTTAAGAAAAGGCTTTACTTTTTGGTTCCCCTTTTTTTTCTTAGGTAATTGCTTTAATAAGAACTATGTTTAAAAATATGTCCAAATAACCGCCATTAGCGTTAACGAGTTAGTAAAAGTTCAACATTTTCCGTACCATAACGTTTTAGGCAGCTTTACATACGTACACAAAACTAATATGAGTTGTGTCTAACACCAGTCTACGCTTTTATTTTTAATCTTTTTTCGCAATACACTGCTCTCGAGTTGGCGGCTTTGGCACATTATGACCGCAACCTGTCAAAGAATGTGAATAAAAAATGAAAAGACTAAAGCTCTTATACTACAAAAATTTTGAATGAGCGTAAGCAGAGAATAATTATAGCCAACAACTCGCGAACAAAATGGCAAAAAACAGCTATTCACCCAACGTAAGTATTCTAGTATTGTGGCTTATGGTGTATGTGCATATGAATTTGAGGAGATTTCTGAATATTTTAAAAGAATAAAATTACGATGTGTTGGGCGCATGGACCGACCTTATTTTTTTTAACTGACTGACTGACAGAATGCTAGCAGACTACACAATACTAATTTGAAAATTTTGAAAATTACAGTTGCAGGCAGTAATTGTAAGTTGTACGTGTGGTTGTCGTCATTGGAAATTCACCCATAATGCCTTACGGCAGTTAAAATTGCACTGGTAAACATAGTACACAGTTAAGTTGTGGTCATGTGAAAAATTATATTTTCGCTATACACACAACCTATGGATGTATGAATAGGACCGTTTTGTGAAAACATTCGCAATACCCACAAGACATTGTTAGAGGCCCCATATCGTATATGTGTTCTTAGTTATCATCAAATTCTGAATCGATCAAATTTAGCAAAAACAATGGAAATTTTAGCAGGCAGCCTGGTATTGACGAACGCGCAAAGCCCATCAAGGACATAAGTATTTATGGGGCATCTCTGTTTTCAGAAGAGAAAAAAAATATTAGGTACATATACAAAAGTATATAAATTTAGATCTATATTCTATAAATCAACTCTTAGTAATTTTTCGAAAACGAAGAAGTCGTTCACGTCCACCTAATGCTACAGAGAATTTCATTATTTTGTGAAAACATATACACCGGACATAGGGAAACTTTAAAAGACTCCATGAAGTATGTTCATTTTTAGCCAACATAAAATTTGAACTTCATCTAAATATGTCTGTCTTTTCGTCCATGCATTCGTCCGTCTGCCTATCTGCTTAATATCTGTAGTAAATTTTCCCTCGGCCGCAAAAATTATGACATTGGATTCAAATTTGGCAAAACCATTGAAAGTGCTTGCACGAAATTTGGAACTCAATGCTAACCTAAATAAACCTGAAACTCAACCTAAACAAAAGGCCAAATAGGCCAAAGGACGAAGGAAAAATGACTCTGCTTCTTACCACTTACTACTTATAGACTACAACCGAGACTTATAAAGAATATTCGAGTATTTTCTTCTTCTTTTTCATTGGAAAAGAATCATCCACGACTACCCAATATTTTGTTTCTTTTTTCTTTTGGTCTTATTGAAGGTAACGTGGATGGTGGATATAAAAGATTCGCTTCGAGCCGAATATAATTTTATCATTTGTTCCATTTTAAATTGTTGGAAAATCTTCCCCCCCTATCTTCGAAGTCATTTCAGTTGCTGCGTTGCGCAGCCAGTCAATCGTATTGTAAAGTTCTGCAAGTCTGCGATTCTGTCTGCTGCATTCGTATCGTAGTAGCTTTTGCCTCTAAGCAATTCAAGTTATTCTACCGTTTGGCTATTGTTGCTGTCATTTAGCTGCTTCTATAATTTTTTCCAATTTTTTTTTTCCCACTTCATCCCAAGCTACAATAATTTTATGTGTGCTCGTATAAATTACTACAAGGACTTCATTTTTCATGTATCCAGTCGCAGTAGATGTAGAAAATTAAATAAGTAACAAAAGGTAAGAAATTAGAGAGACGGCTGAAAGCCGGTAAGAGAGAGAGAAAGAGAGAGAAGAAACAATGATAAGCAATTAAATATTCTTTAGAGATAACTTTGCCGGTAAAGTTGAATTTTCATTGTTTCTATAATTTATTACGGAATTTTCTTCTATGCTTCAGTTTGCTCATCCACTTTGTGCTAAGTAAATAAAAAAAAAAAAAAACGAATAAATATATAAATGAGGACAATCTCAGGCACACAAATCTTATCTTTGCTGTGGTTGTCTCTGAAGGTTTAATTATTAAGTAATATGCATCTTTCCAGCAGGCGACTTTTTGCATTTGTTTTGTCAAATAGATACGTGGAGTGGTTCACATCAACTACCAGCACAAATTTGTGTCGGCATTTCAAGAATGCATTGATCGAAACCCTAATATATAAGCAATTTAATTATATTTTAAGCATCGATGGCAACGTGTGCCTTTCCGATGCATTTCGATTTTTTATTTCCTACACGTGCACGAATGGTATATAAACTGTAATAGATAAGAACAGATAGAATAGTAAATCAATTCGTGCCATTTGTAACGAGAAAGTTGTGGTCGTTTTTATCTATCTGTCTCTATTGATATTTGTAAGGCCGGAATCTTTATGAAATCTGATCGGAATAGAGCATAAATTGTGCAATGACTAGTTAAGTGTTAATGAATACATTCGATTAAAAGCTGTCGGGTTTTCGCTACGAATTGATTTAAACTTGCAACCAGTTATATAGGATGTCCCAAAAATTTACGCAAGATTCGGGTTAAATAGAAAACAGATTTTTTTTTTTTTTTAATTGTAATTTTTTGTTCAAACCATAATGTATATAGGATAGGGTTATGTGTGGGATGGCATGTCGGGAAAACAACCTACGTGACTTTGCTGGGGCGTACGCACTCTTTAATTGAAATTTCCTCTGATAGAGTACACGACCAGGGAAAGTCTCATGCACTAATGACATTTTGTGGATGCATTTGCTTTTCGACAATCATGGGTTCTCTGAACCTCAAAAGTTGCATCTATGGCG